>JADLZK010000137.1:0-138238 GCA_015847255.1 Hyparrhenia diplandra
AATATATGTCGTATCTTTTTGAATTTATTTACATTTTCATGTGCGTTTGAGGATACAATTTCCCTCTTCCTTTCGCAAAGAAAAGTTAACTTCTCAAACTATTATTATCAAAAATAATATAAATGAACCCTCTTATTTTGCATACAAATTATCAACCCTTATTGTTAATACATAAGAAAAATATCCACTAAATTTGCATGAAATTTTCATACATGTCACTATAGAATGTCCTAAAATACATATGTACATTCAATTTTATGTGTGTAGGTAGTAGTGTTTGTTCAATCTATATGTGCCCTCATGCATGAGCAGAAAACACCATATATATCAATCATCTTCCAAGGCTTAAAGCAAATGTCATGGTTCTCTTCTATTCCTCATTCACATCCCATAGTCGTGTAATTTCTATCGATGTCAAATCAAGGGATCCTTGGTTTCTGGCGTAACTCAAATTCTCAATAAACTATTACAAATTGTATGGTTTCTCTCCTTATCTGTATATGTATATTAAATTGCAGCACATACTCTGTTCTGGATTAAAATGCGCTATGCGTGTGCAGTCTGCGGAGATCACCTTTGCATCAGGCAAGTTGTTAGTCTGCTTGTCGATCGTGCGACTGCGCTACTTATAAACACACACATATTTCCTCATTAAGATGAATTAGAACTACATTATGCATTACCCACTCATAGACGACTTGTCGTCGCGTGCTACCGCTCTCACCGCAGTTTCCATATACATTTCCAAAGAGAAAAACTAAGGAACTATAATATCTTGTGATCTGCCGATCTCGGGGCTACACCCCGAAGCCACAATTCTACAAACGCTTCTTCTATTTGACTAAAAGAGTGACTCATTGAGCTTAGGGCAAATACGACAAAGAGAATATATGGATTGAGAGATCGGATCATCACCCATTTTTCATTAAGAGGGTAGAAAACAAACATACATTGGCAGTCTCCTGGAGGCGTGTGATCCATCAAGAGATTGCCAAGACACATCCCTATATAGCTACTGGATTTCAAGCAAATTTGATTACATAAAACTTAATTTAGCGACCAACAAAGCACCACCGGCGACAACCTGATGAACACTGCCTTTGATCCACCTTCCGGCTTCTCTCGCTGCACTCTACTACACAGATCAGCTAGGGAACTGAGGAAGCACGCTTCGAAATGATCTATCATTTCTCTCCTTCCATACTTATTACACTCCTACCAACAAAACTCGTGCCGATCCAAATGCGGTGGCATATGTTTTCAATAGCCAGGATACCAAACACGTCGATCTCGAGTGGGCTCAGCTCTCACTGAAACACAACGCAAAACACTTGAAGGTGCTTAATTAATGCGACCAGGCTTTGGCTATCCATAGCCAAGCCGACGAGGCGGATTGGGCAGGTGTAGGTTACCAAACACGGCCCTAAAATGTCTCATATGTGTAGTCCTTTCCCGTTTATTCACGCAAAACCCGCTCTGGCGGGATTCTGTTACTCGGCCTTTCATTGTTGAAAAGTGTGAGAAGAGAATAGTTACGTAGGAGACTATATGGCACAAGCTGCGCCAACGCGCCTAATTTTGCTTGGTGCTCAAGGGCCCAGCTTTTCAGGAGTGGGAATTTCAGCCACTACCGAGTAACGGCCACTCCTGAGATAAGGACTGTTCGACCACATGTTTGCCACTAGCACCTCAGAAACTACACCGCCCTATATGCTTGGTATAGTGGAGGAACCCCCAGACACGGAGAGTCGTTTGTGGAGGCACGTGAAGCGTCAGGTGTCTGAGTCGTGATCGATCTCCATTCTCCAAATATGCATCGCATAATAATACACCACTAGCTAGTCAACAACAACAATGGTTCCGGAGCTGCAAACATGCATCATTGTTGGCAAATACACGACGCCACTAAACGACCGAAACGAACAGCTTTTACCTTATCTTGTTTCCAAGCAGTACAGTGACAGACACTGATCAAACACAGGAACATCGCATATCCACGAGCAATTGGCTCCTACTATATATTTAAAAGATCACAACCACTCTGCACGCACACGGACACGGACCAGACGTGTGCACCCATGCTTCGCTCGACAGCGACGGCCGGCCGGCGGCCCGGGCGACTACGGGCGCCAGCCGTACACCCAACCAGCCTGCTCCCTCTGGCCGTAGCCGCCGCAGAGACTGCACCATCCACGGAGGCTCGACCGGATGCCGAGGCAGAACACCCCTTCGTCCGCCGCAGCAGGTTTCCGTCGTAGCCGCCGCGCAGTACCCAGGTCGCGCGGGCTTCGGCCTCGGCGGTGCTGGAGCCGGAGAAAGGTGCGCAGCGTGTAGAGGACGACGATCGAGGACTCTGACCGATGCCGCCGACGACGACGGGACCTCGACTTTACCGAAGGCGAGGCGGCGGAACACGGTGGCGATGAAGCTGACCTGGACCCACTTGAGCTTGTACCCGAAGTACTTGCCGCCGCCGCTCTTGCCACCGCCGCCGCGGTCTTGCCGCCGTGGCGCCGGAAGCGCCGTGGCCGAGCGGCACGCCGCCGCCGCGGAGGTAGTAGTACGACGGCGGGCGATGGCCGGCGCCACAGCGGCGGCGGCCACCAGCATCCTGGAGGAGGAGGAGTAGGGCGCGTCCTTGGGCGTGCTCCGCTGGCTGGGACTCCCCATTGACGAACGGCACTGCGCGCCGGTGCCCGGTGCCAGTAGGAAGCGAAGCGACGGGTCCTCGAGCGAGCTCTCCCGGTGAGCAAGGCGCGCGTAGAACTCGCCCTCGTGCGTGATGTGCGCAGCGGGCCCTGCGGCTTGCGTGTTGCTGGCATGGGCGGCGTCACCAGGCCGCCGCGGCGGGTGCCGGGGGCTAGACTACGACCAGCGACGAGCTTTCGCCGGTGGCGGCGGCATCAAAAGTGCGCGCGCTAGTGCGGGAAGTGTGTGTGTGGGAAGTGCGTGGTGGTGGCTGGCGTGGTAGTCGTCGCCGCGGCGCGATCGAGTTCACGATCCAAGAACTCGGTGCGCGCGATCCGACGGCGCGGGCGCGGTTTT
This sequence comes from Hyparrhenia diplandra, assembly GCA_015847255.1. NCBI lineage: Eukaryota > Viridiplantae > Streptophyta > Magnoliopsida > Poales > Poaceae > Hyparrhenia > Hyparrhenia diplandra. Next base: position 3,046 of record JADLZK010000137.1, read on the forward strand.
ATACGCGGACGGGACTGACGTGTGCCGCTCGATCGCGTGGCTCTTCACTCTTCAGGCTTACGATACAGTAATACCGCACCCTTTCTGAGGTCGTTTTACCAAGTGAGACCGTGTCACACCGTCACTACTGGAAGGTGCGATCGGCGCCACAAGGCACTGTCGACATTGTTTAAACCACTCGAGCTGCACGTGACTGCGCCCAGCCCCACGTTTGCGGGTTACAGCAGATGGTCGAGTCGCCGGGGAAGTCCTCGGCACCGTGCGTTTCGAGGAAAAGAGACCGAAGGCATACTATGTGCTTGCTCACCAATGCGCAAGCAATTCCTACCATTATCGTCCTGGCGCTGGTCCTGGCCTTTCGTGCACCGCCAAAAGCACTGTAGCCTGTGCGACCGTGCCGAAAAACAGAGCTCAACGGCAGCGGCAGTGCTCCATCTCGTTCTCCATGCTCTGTATACCCCAAGCTTCTCTTTCGAAACATACCCCAAGTTTTTCAAAGGAGCACAATCCAGGTGCAGGAAATCCGGGAAAGCAAGGACGACAAGGCAGCAAAACTACAGGAGAGCCCGTAATGTGGTGAATAATACCGAAATGACCAACAACGGTTGAATCGAAGTGCGAGGGCGCGTGTATTATTATATTATGTTTTCACCCTGGCTGCTGAATTCTTTCAGAAGATACTGCGCATGGCGTCTAAGATTTATAGGTTTAAAAATCTGTTTCACTGTCTGGTGGTTGTATCAGGTATGGTTGGTCGTGTAGCCTCGGTGCGATTTCATCCCATAAACAGAATTTCAGCTAGTGTGTCTCAGTCTAAGTGCTGAACAGATCTTCAGATCTTGCATGTAGAGAACAGCACGCACTGATAGGCTCGTTGACAAAATGGCTATATAAATATATACATTTTTGAAAACAAACAAAAAAATATATACATTAGACACAACTGATTCAGCCGAGCAAAGCTCAACAACAACATTCTTGTGTGTAAGAGCATCTCCAGAATATTACCTAAATAAACTACCTATCCCCAATCCAGTTAGTGGAGGCAAAACAAAAGAAGGTACATCAGGCTACCACTTGGCTCAATAAATTATTGGTTACCCAAAACTTCCCCTCTACCTATGCGTATTAAATAGGTGACCACCCAAATCTTCTTTCTCCTTACTTTCTTCCCCACACGCCCCTCTCTCACCTACTCACCCCCCACTACTACCCACGCCCACCCACAGACCGTCACTCCTCCCAAGGCCCCCTCCTCCCCTACTGTTGCCTCCATGGACAACCGGGCACCTCATCCTTCCTCCACATCCGGCAAAAGCCGCCATGGATGCCGGGCGCCCCTATCCCATGCACGACCGCTGCATCGGACCTTGGGACACCGATTCAGAAGGCAACGATGTGGGTCGGACCTGAGGAGCGGATCCCCATGCCCAGCCGATTATCTACCCAGCCGGTGGTTTTCTAGCTTGCACGAGCACGGCGGTCTTCCCCCCCAACAACGATCCCCGCCACCAATCGTCGCGACAATTTACCCCCTTCCATGAATGAATTCATCAATGACCATAATGAAAGAGATGTCATATGGGTTCCACGTGTCATTGACCGGTCGAATGAATATAGGTACTAGGTTTCGTGTAGCAATCGCTAGAGTTGAGAGCAAAATTTAGGTAGTATAAAAATAGTTGGCTAGTATTACTGGAGATGCTCTAACCACAACACAACTAAGCTCGTGAGAAATTTGCCCTAAACAAAGAACTTCTAGCAAAGGCCCTACTTGAGCCCTCATAACTAAATATGGGTGTAGGGACAAAAAAAAAAACGATATTCCCTCCATATCACTATTAGAAGACATTTAGATGGTGATACCTTGTCCAAAGCACAACTTTGATGACATCTCTTTTCATAGAAAAATTATTGCAAAGTTATATATGTATATTTTTAAGGGAAGTAATTTTCAAGACAAAGATAAATCCAAAGTCAAATTATAATAATTTTTCCAATGTTCACCAAAACTTTTTCAAAATGATACGTATGAGTACTCTATCAAAGACCTTGAGCTCGAATTTTGGGTGCACATAGAATATAGAAAAACTGTTGGACTACAGAAAGGTATAGCAAGCAATGGCTCAATCATTTGGAGAAATGTCAAAAAAATCATTTGGAGATTCATTTGCATAAAAATATTTCGTATCTTTTCACTCCAACAAAATTTGTATATATCTTGTTTGCACTCTAGAGAGTCATTCTCCGGAAATAAAAGATGATGGTATGTAATTAAAAGATACCATCACATTGTTTTTTTCGTTTCATTGTTGGTTGTTGCTCCATTTGATGCATATCCCCATCAGCCATTCAGCCCAACCACCAGATATCTGAAATAGTATGTCTCTATTGGGCCGATAAAGAAAAATGACCCAACCCAAGTTGAAGTGTACAATATATATGGTTTTTCTTGATAGGTTGATAAACAACACAATTTACGCCCAAAACACAGCATCTAAAGCACCTGCCCGCTTTGCATTCATGGTTCACAGTAGTGGCCGATCTAGACACCCGCAAAAGAAACTCAATCAAAATACTAATTATTCGACTCGACAATTGAATTGTTGTTTTTCCTATACACATACATATGTACATACGTGCCCCTAATCCGCATCTGCCCATGGTTCACATTTTTTTTCGTCTGGTTCACAGTTTTTCTTGTTCACACAGGACTAGAGAGGTTTCTTTATGCCTTTTTATGCACATATGTATTTTATCTCAACCCACATATACTAAAAGTGAATTGAAATAGATACATTCTTCCAAACAAGACTTATTCAGAATTTGTAAAGATCAAGACTGTTTAATCTGTTTTGTCCCTGGACATATCATTTGTTTTTGAAAAGTACCACGTTGGGGTTGGGCCATCGTGGTGAACCAGGGCTGGAACCCCGACTAGCAGCTATGTGCACGGACACAAGTTTTGCTTCTTCCCAGTCTCAAGACACATAATCACTCTAGTAATTAATAATTTCGTGGGGAACCAGGGCTTATCATTCAGCCGTTTGGCATCGAGAGTGTTCGCATCGAGGCCATCACTGAATTTCTGAACCAACCTAAAGAAACTTTTTCCCTTGTTGAGTGTGTGTGTGAGAGAGAGGGTGTCTGTTTGCTGCTCAGAATTCGACTTATAGCCCATGGGCCAAAAAAATGCAAGAACAGGGTCGGGCGTTGATGGCTGCGGGTCATCGTCAGCTGATGAAAGTGGTCCAACAAGCTATACAGTTTAAGCCCAGACCGGCCCGTTCATGTGACGAATGATTGCAGCGGACGCAACGGCGTGACCGACCGGTGCGCCAAAAGCCTTGTGACAAAAATTACCGCGCAAGGGGACGCGCAGTTCTTCAGTACGACAGGCATGTGACAACGAAAACCCAGAGACAGCATGAGTGCGCCCTTGTACCCGATATATATTTATGATTGCTCGTCCGTGCATCGCGCCGTCACGTACCAGTAGATCTGCTTTTGCGTCGCCATGATGCCGAGCATGTCTGTACCCTATTGCAGAACGTAATATACGGGTACGTATGCTTGTGTACCGCTTGCTATGGCAGTAGAAGAGGTGGTTCAGCCTACGGCTTCTACACAGCTGATAAGTCGGCTCATGCCGGCAAGGCTAAAATACGAGGACAAGTGGAGGCCGATCCTACACCAAGTTACTAACAGTTCATTATGTCAATCGTATATGTTGCCTCAGAGTCACAGGCCGCCGGTCCCGGGCAAGCAGGGCAACAGAGGCAGCAGCATTGCATCGTCAGAGAAGCAGATCATGTCTAGTTACTGCCTACCCGATTATTGCCGCGCGCCGCATGCCCGGCCCATGACTGACTTGCGCGAGAGACGACGAATGGATATGGCCCCGTGGAATGCACACACCAGTATTATGCTTCAACCGGAAGGGTTTCGAGAATTCGAGGCAATATTAAAAAGTAGATCTTTGATTCCCTAGGGTTTTCATGTTTTCCACGTGATGAACGCAGATCGGACAACGAACCACCAACCAGACCACCCTGCTGGAGTATGGAGAACAAAAAAAAACATCTGCATTTTGCTTTGCTTCCCCAGACTGGCACCTGCTAGACCTGTAAATTGAGTCCGCTGTCCGCCCCAAACCAAAGCAGAAAGAATTTTTGCCCAAAACTTTTAGGCCTTATTAGTTTTGGTCGGATTGCTCCATTCCCTGACGGATTGATTTGGGGCCTGGGCTTAATCTCTGCCTACGCTAAAATCCGCTCTACAAGTCTGATTTAAATCCACAATTTTGTATACCAAACTACCCGCATTTGTTCCACAACTCAGTCCCAAACGAAAATGCTTCTGACAACCGATTAAGAATCCAGATTGAGTGATACAGTGGATTCACTCGACCGGTCAACCAGGCAATGTGATTATATTATAAGCTATAACTGCTGGGGCCAGCCTTCACGGGTTATTTTACTGACAAGATGATTTAGGGGTCACACTGTCACAGTGGTACTGGGAGGCTTACAGTTTAGTTGGTGGAAAAGGTGGAAAAAACATTGGTCCGAATCAAAAGTAATCGTGAAGACGCTTCGCTTGTTTACAGAAACATTATCCTACCATGGCGTAACTAGGCTCAAAAGAATCGCCTGGGCTGTGGTACATCAAAACTATGTAATCAGTTTTTTTATTTACCTACATTTAGTGGTCCATACATGTGCCGGCATTTGATGGATGGGGTGAGCTAGTAAGTTTGATTTTCAGTTTCGCATCTAAATAGCCTTGGTTTAGATGTCGAAAATTTGCAGTGTACTGTCCTAACTCGTATAGATTAATAACATGCTTCGCTTGTTCGCGGTAAATATTATCCTACCATAGAGCAACCATGCTCAAAAAGAATCGCCTCCCGAATACATTTAAATACATAGAAAGTTGTTTTTTGGCCTGGTTATTTTATACTCCGAATATATATATTTTGATGTATTAATCGCAGATGTGATGGAAATAGAGTAAAAAGGTGTTAGAAATTTTAGCCATCTAAACGAGGCCAGACAAATCAATACCGTATAGTCCACACACATCAATGCATTACGGGAGCGCTAGATTTTTTTTAAAAAATGGCGCTCTAGATTCCATTGCCCATGACCATGGGGACATACAGCCGGCCTTTCGGCTTTGACACAATTTGGGCCCTGCTTAGATGGCTAAATTTCTAGCCCAAAAGTTACAACTTTTTAACTCTCCTCCATCACATCACATTAAATACACCAAAAGACATATGTTCTGAGAAAGAAATGTAGGTAAAAAAAAAAAAATAACTAATTACACAGCTTCGTTGTTACCCCACGTTGGATAATAATATTTACCACAAACAAACGAAAGTTTTCGCTACGCGAAAGGTTACCGAAGTTCCTCCACCAAGCTTTTGCTAAAATTTATAAGATTCAAACGTGGCCTCCTGATCCTCTCGTGTACTACTAGTTATCACGTGACGCTGCTCGCCAGGTGGGGCCGCTGTCTTTTATTTTTGGGCGTTCTAGGTTCATCGCGCAGCTGCGCAGTGCTACTTTTTGGGATTAGATTGTGCCTGTGAGAAGAAGACAGACACGTCATCGTCACGCACGGCGCAGCCAGTTGGGTTGGGGAGGATTTGCGTGTCTTGCGGAAATCAGAAATCGGAATAATTCGGGCGTCGGTCGGTCCGCATCTCGGAACAGTTTTCATGGCGCACGATTATACAGTAGGGAGGAGGAAGAACCAATCATGCAGATGCAGCAATGTTTATGCTGCAATGCCTGGGGCCCCTTCTGGGACCAACCTTTTTCGGACGGTGGTTCCGTACGGCACGAATAGGCAGCATCAGACTGTACTAGTATTTCATTGATGACTTTCTGTTTATTTATTTTTTTAAAAAAATATCACGCAGTAGGACTGTTCCTTGTCCTTCATTATATTGCAAATAGATGAACCGTTGGTACAGTATTTGGTTATGCTCGTGGCCGTCAATATTTGTGCTGAAACAAAATGTGATTTCCAGGAGCTTTTTTAGTAGGTTGTTGATTCATGAAAGGTCCAAAGAAAGAAACATGAAGACAGTCGTTCGTCGAAGTGGACAGTGGAGTAGTACTGGACGCTGTCACTGTGCATGACTTACACTTTTGGAAGCTCGGACCGTGTGGTCTCCAGTCTGGGCAGACTAGGGCTGTGTTTGGTTCATGGGTTGGTGTGGGTTGGTGCGCGGTTCACCCACTCCGTAATCTCGCGTTTGGATGAAAATTGAAGGGGGTTGGGTTGAGCACAGCAAGCTTATATATGCGTGAGATGCGGGTTGAAGGAATTCCAAAAAATCACGGACCACCTTGGAGCCACACATTCGGCGTAGCGCAGCGTTACCCTCGCGCCCCTTTTTGTTCGCTCGGCACTCGGCTAAGACGCCACCGACGCGAGCCGGCCGCTCGCTTGCTGCGCCCAGATCCGGCGGCGGCCTTTCCTCCCGTGTCCGCGGCGCCCTTCCCCAAGTCGGCGGCGGCCCTTCCTCCAGGTCGTCCCGGCCGGCGAGCTCCGGGTCCGGCGGCCTACGGCGCGGGGCTGGATCCGGCGATGACCAGGCGCCGGGCTCCAGGCCATCTCAGGGCAGGTCCGATCGCCGCCACGTGCGAGGCCATCCGTCGCTTGTCATCGTCCTCCTCCGGCCTCTAAGGTTCCTTTAGGCCATCTCAGGTCTTGTGCGGGTCAAGGTAAGAAACCCTAGCCGAACTAATCTCTCATTTCTTTAGAAAAAATTACAATCTTTTTATTTGTTGTTGCACACATCTTCTATTGTAGATGGATAAGAGGACAAAGATGTTAACTTTTCTTCATTTATTTGACACCATTTTTATTGTCAATGATGGCCTTGATTATTCTACAAGAAAACGCGTGCGTAGTGCAAGAAGGATTGGTATTCCTTATGGGCTATGGTGGAAAGGGATAGATTAGACTTGAATATCTGAACAACAAAATTTGGAAGGATGATACAACTGTACGGGCATGTTAAGACTTACGAGGAGACAAAGTATTTAGCTTTTGCCAACATTTAAGAGATCGTGGTTTACCGGAAGATACTATCCACCGCGGTGTTGAGCAACAAGTGGGTATGTTTCTAAACAACGTGGGACATAACCTTAGAATAGGTTAGTTGGAACTAATTTTTGATAGATCAAAGAGAAATAAAGGAGCCGCTACTTCAATAAAGTAATGCTGTATATTGGTGAGTTAAGAGGGGAGGTGTCAGCCCCCATCTATGGAGACACCAAGCAAAAATTGCGGGAAACTATAGATGGGATCCTTACTTCAAGGTGTGAGGCTTTTATACTTTTTGTTTTGTTCTTTAGAGATTTATATTCATATGGTCCCCTATATTTACTTGTTCAACAATAGGATTGTATTGGAATAATTGATGGTACCGTGAGAGCAACCGTACCCTAAGGATATTGAAGATGATCGCTGTGGTAGGGAAAAAATTTGCCACACAAAATGTAATGGCGTACCAGAGATTTTTGATCTAATGGAGATTCACTTATGTCTTGGCTGGTTGGGAGGGCTGCACATGATGCTCTAGTGTTAAGAGATGCTTTAGAACGTGAGAATGGCCTTCGTGGTTCCACAAGGTAATAGATTAGCACCCTCTCAACTAGTGCATACAATTTTTGTATATAGACATGTGACCAATCTGTCCATCAAATAGGAAAATTTACCCAGTTGATCTTTGGATATGGAGCCAAACCGAGATTTTGCCCCCTTCGCGGGTGGTGTTCATATCACTCTGAAAAGAGTGGGGACCTAATAATACGAGTGGAAAATGAGAAGGAATTATAACCAACTCTCGCACAAATCTCTTCAAGGTGGGTGTGGAGCGTGTTTTTGGGTTCCTAAAATAAGATTCAAAGTTCTTGATGATGCTATCCCGTTCTTCCCTTTTCCAACTCAAGTAGATATTGTTTGTGCTTTGCAAGTTGATCATTCACAATTGGGTCATACAAGATGGGTGATGAAATTTTTGAAGAGGACATTCCTTTGCCTAGCATTATCCATGCTACAACACGCATTGGGTAAGCAAAATGACCATGCCGCTCAAGTCAATTTCAGCAAATGTACTAGCGTGATCAAATGGGCGTGACCAGGCAAAATAACAATGTTAATTAATTTGTGTAAAGTCACTTGTAAGATTTAATTTGCTGCTAGGAACCATTTGTAAGGACATATTTGGTCTTGAAGTTTTTATTTGCAATACCACATTTATTGTTGTAATCCATTTGTAAGAACATATGTATGGCTAAGTTCCATTTTATTGAAATATTTCAATGACTTCTATGTTTTATTGAAATATTTGTGGCTCACTTCTATGTTTATTGAAATATTTGTGGGCGAGTTTATATGGCGAAAATGGGGATACAACCGAGGGATTTGTGGAAGGTAACGCCATGCTACATGGACATCGGCAATAACCTTTCATTCTTAATCACTTGTCCGATGTGGTGGCTACGGGAATGAAGACATCAAAGGATTCAAGAAAGTTGTTTACAATGGTTGTGCTAGGGCCGTAAATGAGAAGTTTAGCATTGCTCTAACCGTGACCAAGTCAAGAATCATTTGAAGACATGGCAAAAGAAGTGGGCAAAGATAATTAAACTCAAAAAGTTGAGTGGTGCAATCTTTTGATGAAGATAATCGCGATGATGATCACCCTTGATGATGAGCACTATAATGGCCTTATCAAGGTAATTTTCTTCGCTGCATTCTCACATTTTCTTCTTTGCATTCTTATATTTTGCTGGCGGATTCTCATATTTTGACTACAATATATCCTATATTCTAGGATCATAAGGCGATGTCAATTCTTAAACAAGCCCATCATGCACTATAAAGCATGGAGGCAATATTTGGCAATAGCATGGCTACCAGAAACTCGCGAAAGGATTCAATGCATCTCTTGGTAGAACAGATGATGAGGCCATAGCCAAGATGAGGTCAAGATGTTACCGAGTAGACCATCAGGGGCTTACATCATCGGCTAGTAGACCATCACGCCGCTGACCAAAGAAGAAGGCCAAGATTATCGACCTTTGAGGAAGATGGACTGATTTATTCAAAAAAGCGTAAGGTGACAAACATTGCCGGGGTTATAAGAAGTCCAAAACCGAAAAAATGAGGTGCTGACAATCTATTTCGGATCCTAAACACCTTCCCCGGATTCAATTCAAAGGTAACGTATCCAGATACCATCTTCATTTGTGTTCCAATCCCGTTATTGCTAGATCTTTCAGAATCTCCCATATGAGAACCCGACTTCATTGGTTTTCAATGTTCATTAGTGACAAGTTTCCGGAGTGTAGGGTGATGTTAGACAAAGTGACATGTTTCTTTTGGGACTCAGAATGCCTTGAACTTATGGAGTGTAGGGTGATGTTAGACAAGTGACATGTTTCTTTTGGGACCTCGTGAATGCCTTGAACTTATGGGAGTGTAGGGTGATGTCGAACAAAGTGACATGTTTTTTGAACTCCTCGTAATGCCTTGAACTTATGTCATGAGAGGTGAAACTTTATGTAATGCCTGAACTAATGTTATGTAAGGCTTTAAGTTATGTAATGCCTAATTAAGGCTTCAACTTGATGTGTAATACTATCTATTTATTATAATGACTTTGGTTAACTTGTGTGAATTATTGCATGCGCTTTGTATAACATGTGATTTCATATTATTTTCCCCGCCATGGATATGGTTTGAACTTTATTAGAATTGTAGATATTTGCAATGTGTGTAATCTCACCAAAGAGGTGATCGTACTCTTTGCCAACCCTCAACCCTCAAAACCAAACAAAGTAATGGAACCACTCCAACCCATTATATCCCCCAACCAAACACAAAACCAGGGTTGACCCATCCCAAAGAACAAAACAAAGAGATGGGTTATTCCAACCCGCATAAAAGCGTCGGCCCAACCCAACCCATTTGGCCCCACAAACCAAACACGGCCTAAAGCCGGCCGTCGTAGTTCGTTCTGGCCATTTTACCATGCAGACACGGCGGGCGTGATCCACGGATCAACCCATGAACCCCCAATCCAGCTACAGCCTACAGGTTGGGGGTTACGTTCTGACCGGCAGCCACCAACCAAACCCAACGGAGAAGACACCGACTGGACCGCCGCGCCACCCCACCCCGTTCCCCCTCCTTTTGACAGTAGTTTTCGTCAGCGGGCACGGGTACGGCGTGCTCACCAGCACGGTCGCACCGCCTTTTTCGTCCCGCTCGCTCACAAGCGCTGAAACGCACTGCGCACCTACGCTACGCTCATCGTCACCAAAGCAGGCAAGGCCGGCGAGCCGCGAGCGAGTACTCCCTTTCTTTACGTCTCCCCACCAACGCCGCCTCCCCCAACAACGCCCCAACAACGCCGCGCCGTGCTAAAAGCGACGCCCGCACGCGCACCCACCCCCGCGGCATCCGCTACGGACAGCCATAGCCGAAACCCCGCAGCAGCAGCGCTCACGGTCGGTCACGGGCGCCCACCAGCCGCCCCAGAAGGACACTCCCACCCATTGCCGCATTGCCCTTGTCCCGCCCCCACTCCGCTACACTCACTCATCAGCCGCCGCGGGCGTGCGGTGCTCGGCTCCTCTGTCCTCTCCTCTCCACGGACGCCCCTGATGGCGGAAGTGGCGGCGCAGCGCGCCGTCGGCGGCGTCCCAGCAGGGGCGGCGAGCAGGCGGACCTTTACAGCGGCGGCGGCGGCAATGCGTGGCCGCGCACGCGGCGAGGTGGATACGTCGTCGCCGTTCCAGTCCGTGCGCCAGGCCGTCGACCTGTTCGGCGGCGGGGCCGCCGTCTCCCCAGTGGCGCCACCCGCAGGCGCCCGTCCTCCTCCGCCCAGAGGTACCAGTCAACCGGAGGAGCCCGCCCGGCGGCCCCCAGCCGGGTACCTTTGCGGGCCTGCGCCTTTAGTTTATGCACAAAGCGTGGCAGTAGTGGCCTTTCGCTTTTCAAAGCGCAGCACGGCATGGCAGCAGGGTGGCGGGCCTGGCGGCGGCGGCATGCTTGCCATGCCATCGCACCGCTTTCTCTGCTAGTGCTTTTTCCCCTTCCAAAGCGCCTTGGTATTTCTTATCAATTTAGTTTGAGATCGGCCGTGCCTCTACGGTTTTGATTTTTGAAGGGGTTAGCAATTCGTAAACACAAGGGTTTTACTTCCAATTTGCATTCTACTAGTAGCAATGTTGTTCGTAACAGCTGTGGTTTAGGTTTCTGGTTTTAATTTGGGGTAGGGCAGGCCAGAGGACATCGGAATTACTGTACGCAGCATCTTTTACGGGTTTCGGCGAAGTGGTTGGTGTGGGACTTTGGTATCAATCTAGAGCCGAAAGGAACCAAATGCATGATGATGATGGCATTTACTTCTAGCTACTATTAGTAAGCTGGGTGTCCTTTTCGGTCCGACATTGCGAGGAGTAGAGGTCCACTATTAGATCTTGATGCTGTTAGGTCATGAATTATGAGCAGTCGTCAGCAGTTACCAGCCCCTCGCGTTGCCTGTTGCACACTTGCTACAAGCACTGGCATCCAAAGAAAACACTTACAAGCACTGTATCCTCATGAAACACAGTGCAGTATAACAGGATGCTGAGGCCAAAGGTAGTACTACAGCATTACAACTGACTAGCAAAGATGAATTGCTAGTTTGCTACAGCTCATTTACAGTTCAAGTAATTTGACCAAGGGCAATAGCTTTGCCGGTGTTTAAGATTTACTGTTACACAACCTCATATAGTTCGCTTGGGGTCCTGGGTTTGTCACAACCTGGAGGAAGTTATGATTTAATGTATTATTACTTGAGACAACTAAGTAAACTATTGATATTATTTCTAGGCTTGTGAAGACTACTATTAGTATGGTATTTGAATATTTGATACAGGTTTTAGTGTGCAAGTGCTTAGACCAGACACCAGAGTACAGGAGGCGATGCCGACAGTTTTGGCATTAGCTGAATTTTGTGAGGCATCCAAGGATTCTTAGATAGGAATAGGATGTTGGGAGTCACTGCTGTATTACTAGCTGGTCTCTGTAGATGCAATATAAGAACCAGGGACGATTGAATAGTTGTAATTTAGTGTTTTTTTTAAGTCTTTCAGTGTAAAGATGTTGCCAATGCTTTTCAGTATTTCTCCCAAGTATATTTTCTTATGAATTGCACGGTGACGACTGATGAAGCAACCTATGGAAATTTAAGTTGGAATTACTGGTTGTCGTTGTTGCCAAATTTTTATCTTCTATTTTCTGTTTGGCTGGCTGCTGGTTGCCATGTTATTCAGAATATGTAAGGAGATTTCAGTTTGAACTTTATTCTTCACCTGTGCATTAGATGTCCAATTTTGAACATATTTCTTCAGAGAAGAATTCTCCCCTCTGTGCATTATTCTGTGTTGTGTGTACAGTGTACAGTTCATTTCTGTTCTTCATAACAAAAATCTGTATTCTTACTCTGTTCATTCATGGACACCATTTATTTCAGGAAGAAGAACTTATGAAAGTTGAGGAACAGACAGTGAAACTGGAGATGGAACTTTTGTTAAGGAAAAAGGAAACATTTAAGGTCTTGAAAGAACTACAGGAAACAAAGCAGGTTATAGATGCATTGAAAGTACAAATAGAGAAGGTAACAGCGGAGGACACAAATGCTGCAAAAGGCCATGCTGATATGGAGAAGGTACATCCACTTCCTGCTGTCGAACAAAAATCCAGTACCCATACCGAGCCACCAATCCAGAGCACAGAAGGTACACCGTCCCCACTCAACCACGTTGATCAAGCTGAATCAGGCAAAAGCATTCCTTAACACGGATACTGTCAACATGTTAAAGAGCCAGATAGAGAAGGAGAAAGGTTCACTCGAGAAACCCGTGAAAGGTTACAATTCAACCTGGGGAAGGCTTCATCAATAGAAGCAGATTTGACCAAAACTGTTGCACAGCTGCAAGTGGTAAAAGCTCCACTGCCTGTCCTTGAGCCTTCTGAAATCTGGTTGCAGATGAAGCACTTGAATGCTGAGAAAGCGAAGCACAAGAAGGTGTCAGAGGATTTTAGGAGCGAGATTTGTGAATTGACAGCTGCAATCGAACACACAAGGTCTAAGACAAAGACTCTGCAGTTCAGAATCGTCATGGCTGAGAAACTTAAGGAAGCTTCCCAACGTGGAGAGTCTATTGCTCTTGCAGAGATGCAAAAACTGAGCAATGGGCGGGGCCTGAACGCCACTACTTCTGATGTCACAGTTTCCGTCGAGGAGCACTCTACATTTGTGCTCAAAGCACAAGAAGCGATGGTGCCGCTAGGAAAGAAAATTGACGCAGCAATGCAAGAGCTAGATCAAGCAAACCAGTGTAAGCTAGAACTCTTGGAAAGAGTGGAGGAAGCAATGGTAGCTGTCGAGATGAGCAGGAAGGCTCTGGAGGAGGCCCAGAAGAGGGAGAATCTGAAAACAAAGCCAAGCTAGCTGCTGAAGAGACGCTCCGAAAGCTGCGGTCAGATCAAATAATCCAGAACTGGCGCCCAATCAGCACCAGTTCTGTAAAAATTCAAGAACACGGCGCTGGCAACACCCCGGAGAGCAGCAGGCTCTGGGATATATGACGTGAACGGCCTGAGCCTGGTGACCACGGGGCCAAACAACGTGAAGACGGTGTCCATCGGACAGATCCTGAGCATGAAGCTGGACCGCGAGCTTGAGATGACAAAGACCACGAACACGAGGAAGAAGGTTTCTCTCGGCCAGATCATGAGCCAGAAGTACGAAATGTTCTCTCCGCTGCGGATAGACCACGACTGCGCTTCCGCAAGCAGTTCCAGCCGAGGAGGAAGAGAATGGGGTTCGTCGTGTATGCGCTGCTGCTCGCGAGGCAGAGGCATAGGAGGAGGAAGGCTGCCTCCTGCACTCATGGTGGCTTCAGCTAGTTAGTTTGGATGGTCAGTACTCAGCCGTGCTGTAGTAGTTTATATACTTTATCATTAAGAAGCGATCGGAATAAACGTTACCTGTGTAATTAGTTAGATCTACTATGAACAAAGTTGGTAGTATTTTTTTAGCAGCTATTCCCTGTTCTGGCCACAATTGCTGTTGAAGGGTCATATGTCAGTGCCACACTGCCACATAGTGTGGTCAGAAAGTACAGTACATTACATACCTGGCGTGTAGTTAGCGAGAATTGCGCATCGCTCAGGGTGCCGCCGTGTAGCTTACTGGTAAGCTTACTCCCACCAACAATCTGTTGGTGCTTTCTGCTCGGTTTAGAACTGGTATGCCAACAGGCCGGCCCAGCTAGCAGCCCCCTAACCGCCGTCTTCAACCCCAGTCCGCCAGCGCCTCCCGCCGCCGCCCTAGGGCTCGCCGGAGTTCCGGCGAGCCCCTAGGCGCCGACGGCGGCAGTCCCTTCCCCTCCCCCTTTTCTTCTCCGCTTGAAACCCTAACCGGCGACCGCCTCTTCTCGAACTCAGGCGACCTCTCGCCCCCTCGGGCGTGGAGCCCATACCCATCGGGATGGGTCCAGCCCCGCACGCCGCCAGAGCTCACCGCCGCGGCCGCGCCGGCCCGGGCGCTTCCCCGACGGGGCGCGTGAATGGAGGAGGGGAGGTCGCCGGAGGCGGAGCCGCCGACCCTAAAGCGGCGGCGAAGGCGGCGGCTCCAGAGTTTACGGCGAGGTGGATCGGCGGCGACAACGAGCGCCGACGAAGACGACGATTCGAGCAGGCTTGGGCTGGGCGGCCCACCGACGACCTGGTCGGCGCGACGATTCGCGCCGCCACGGTCGGCAACTAACATTAGCTTCGTCGATGGGTTCGCGACATCGTCTGGCAACAATTTTTCTCACTAGTGGGCCTCCTCAAGTACGGCTCTCTTTCCTTCTCAAAATGTCCGTCGCCCATGTGATCCTGTGAACCAAAGCCCATTGACAATCAACCCGCGTCACCAAAGCCCAACGACTCCGCTGCCCTCTCCGCGCGTACCGGAGCGCGCGAAAACCACATCTTCCCGCCACACCGCGCGTCTAACTCCCGCCAAAACGCGCCGCTTTCATCCCCACCTCTACCCAATCCAAAACCGCCCGCCCGCCCGCCCGCCGCAGCCCCCATTCCCCGCCGCGGCCCTTTCCCCTTCCTCCAGCAGCCCGCTCTCGCTCTCTTCCGGCCTAGCCTTCCGTCTCCGAAGCCGAAGGCAGCCATGGACGTCAACGAGGAGGCCATGGCGGCGCACAAGCGCGCCTTCCTCGACGACTTCCTCGACCAGACGTAAGTCCCCTCGCCGCCAACCCTAGCGCCGCCGCCGCCGCCGCCTGTTCGCCGGGTCCTCGGCTGACGTTCTTGCGTTCCACCGCAGGTCGGGAAGGGGGTTTACATGCAGGCCGTCCGGGACATGGTCCAGAACAAGCGCCACCGCCTCATCATCGGCATGGACGACCTCCGGAACCACAACCTCGATCTCGCCCGCAGGTGCGCCGCCGCCGCCTCCTCCTCCCCTCGCTTTTCTCATGCGTTTCTGTTGCTGATCTGTTGGGGCAAGTTCCTGCTTTCCTGGCTGATGCGGTCTCCCGTTGCGTGTGGATAGGGTGATTCGGAGCCCGGGGGAGTATATGCAGCCGGCGTCGGACGCCGTGTCGGAGGTGGCGAGGAACCTGGATCCCAAGTTTTTGAAGGAAGGGGAGCGCGTCATGGTGGGCTTTCGGGCCCGTTCGGGTTCCACAGGGGTCACGCCAAGGGATCTCATGTCCTCCTTCATTGGCACCATGGTCTGCGTTGAGGGGGCATCGTCACCAAATGTAATGGCTCACTTCTTCCTTTCAGCAGATGTACCACATTTTTGTTATGCCCTGGTTCCAGTCATACTGCTTGTCGAATGCGCTTTGTTTACATGGTACTACATTGCGTTGTTAGGGTCTTTTGAACGAGTTCCAGATTAAACTCTAGCATTATTCTTGCTGGTGTAGTAGTTCAGCTGGCACCTTTGTGGTAAAGGGAAACTGCGAAACAGAATGGGTAAAATTGTCCTTGTTAGCTACTTAGCTGTGTTGGTAAAAACTGAACATGAATGAAAATGTCAGAATGACTGAGTTATTCGAATTTGTAATTAAACTTTTAGTATTGATTTATGTTAATTCATCACTAATGTTGTGCATATATATAGCATACTAATTTGATGCTAACTACTTGGTCTATCAAATTATTACTCCATGCCAAGCCATTTACTAATACTTAACCAACCATAGATAGACACCAGATTTGTAGTGAAGTACCTTCTACACCTTTGAGTGCTAATCTTATTTTTTTTTTTTTCTCCTGAAAAAACAGGCTCGTTGGTAAGGCCAAAAGTTGTTAAGAGCGTTCACTTCTGCCCTGTGACTGGGCAATTTCTCTCTCGTGAATACAGGGACATCACTTCTTTTGTAGGCTTTGCCTACTGGCTCTGTTTATCCAACAAGGGTATGTTCCCATTTGCTCTCTGCAATTTCATCCAACCAATCCCATTGGTACTTAGTTGTAATGCTGCTCAATCTGGAATGGCTAGGATGACAATGGTAACTTGTTGGTCACCAGTATGGGATGTGTGAATACAAGGATCACCAGACATTGTCCATGCAAGAAGTGCCTGAAAATTCTGCGCCTGGACAGCTCCCAAGAACTGTCGATGTTATTGTGGAAGATGATCTTGTAGATTGTTGCAAACCTGGCGACCGTGTCTCAATTGTCGGTGTATACAAGGCTCTACCAGGGAAAAGCAAGGGAAGTGTTAGCGGTGTGTTCAGGTTAGTTCAGCTATGACTGACCCTCACAAAAGCTGGCTTCAATTTTCCTATTTCTGATTCTCTGAAGTATGATGTGGTTTTGTATTACTATGTATGTAGAACTGTCCTTATCGCAAATAATGTGTCGCTTCTTAACAAAGAGGCAAATGCGCCTGTCTATACTCGGGAAGATCTGAGCGGATGAAAGAAATATCAAGGAGAAATGACACCTTCGACGTGCTGGGAAACTCACTTGCTCCATCCATATATGGTCATCTATGGATAAAGAAGGCAGTAGTACTATTGATGCTTGGTGGTGTTGAGAAGAATCTGAAAAAATGGAACTCACTTGAGAGGGTAAGTGATACTTCAGATTCAATGCTGACACATGATTTCATTGATTGTGCTTTATTTATTTATATCTAAATTTTGGCATACAGAGATATAAACATGATGATGGTGGGAGATCCTTCAGTTGCCAAGTCAGCTCCTAAGAGCTGTCATGAACATTGCCCCTTTAGCTATCTCAACAACTGGCAGGGGTTCATCTGGTGTTGGTTTGACTGCTGCTGTGACTTCTGATCAAGAGACTGGTAAATTACGCAACTCTCTACATAGTGCATTGGTATTCATTTTCCTGTAAAGCCACATGACAAATTTCTGTTCAGGGGAAAGAAGGCTTGAAGCTGGTGCCATGGTTCTTGCCGATCGTGGTGTTGTCTGCATTGATGAGTTTGATAAAATGAATGATCAAGACCGAGTTGCTATTCATGAAGTCATGGAACAGCAAACTGTAACCATTGCAAAGGCAGGAATACACGCCTCACTAAATGCGAGGTGTAGTGTAATCGCTGCAGCAAATCCAATATATGGAACTGTAAGCTCTAACCATTTCTTTTCCCTTGCTCCATAAGCGTGTTCCATTTGATTGTCTGTTGTTTCTGACAATAATTTCTGGCCTTGTGACAGTATGATCGTTCATTGACGCCAACAAAGAATATTGGGCTTCCTGATTCACTGCTTTCCGTTTTGATTTACTTTTTATTGTTCTTGATCAAATGGATCCTGAGATTGACCGGCAAATTTCAGAACATGTTGCCCAATGCATAGATATTGTACTGATGATGGAGGTAGCTTTTCTGTTTACAGCCAAATAGATTTGTTCGGTTCTTCAATTCTTTTCATTTGCTTAATAAAAGACAAACCTCATAAACTGTAGGAGCAAGGTCTCTTGATAAAGATGGATGTGCTGAAGAAGATGATGGTGATGCTAATGCAGCCATTTTTGTTAAGTATGATAGGATGCTCCATGGTCAGGATAGAAGAAGAGGAAAGAAAGCCAAGCAGGATAGGCTAACTGTCAAGTTTGTGAAGAAATATATTCATTATGCGAAGAACCTTATTCAACCAAGGCTCACTGACGAGGTAACCTTTTCCAATCCTGGGATACAGAGCCATACAAAGTTGGTGGAGATATTATTTTTCTATTGTGCATTAATATACCATGTTTTCCTCACACCAAGGTGAGGGCTTGGATGTGCACTGAAATTCAAGCTCAACACGAGCCAACACTATGTATGACACGGATCTCGTGCACATCTGCACATACAGTGACACTGCATATGTGTGCCTCACCTTTGGGGGCTGAGAAAAGTGTCTCAAGTGTTTATTGAAGAGTTACAAATCTGTGTTCCATACTGAATTTAGAGTTTGTATGATATCAAATTCCCTCCATCTGCCACGGTTCCAGCTCCAGGAATTTCTGGAACAAGTGATGACAACAGCTCCAAAAAATTCTTGGAGCTGGAACTCTTAAACAGGCCTTTATTTTTCATTGCTATGTGACCTTTTGTGGGCTGCTTTCTTTACCCTTCCTCTTCAATATACTTCCTGCATTTTTAATGTATTGTATCTCAATTCTTCAAAAGATGAAATTCTTCTGCTGCAGGCATCTGATCATATTGCAACTTCATATGCTGAGCTCAGGGATGGTAGTGCAAACGCAAAGGTTTGATTCATGCATGGCTGTCTGCTGTCTTGTTGATGGTATATGTCTGTAGCTCTCATTTTGTTTACCTGTGTGTTTTACAGTCCGGTGGAGGTACACTTCCAATTACAGCAAGAACACTGGAAACCATAATTCGTCTATCCACAGCTCATGCCAAGATGAAACTGAGGCATGAGGGTATTTTGTTAATTCCACTAGCGACCTACCCACATCAAGAACTCTCTGGATGAACCACAGTTCCTATTTGTTTGCTCATGATTTTCCTAAAACTTCACTAAGAAATTAAGCAATCTCTCCATTTTACAAACAGTTTAATTTTTTGAAGGATAACTGAGCCATTTGTTCTTGAGAAGATCTCATCATGGCAATGTCTTTTGTTGCAGGTTCTGAAATCCGATGTTGAGGCTGCATTGCAAGTTCTAAATTTTGCAATATACCACAAGGAATTGACTGAGATGGAAGAGCGTGAACAGAGAGAGATGGAGATGAAACAGCAAGCTGATCATGATGCAGGTGCAACTGAGGATGGGCATGGAAGGTGATTTTAATATTTTATAACTTTGTCCATATACCCACTTGTCTGAACTTTTTTTTTAAGAACTAAGTAGCTCATTTGCAGTATGTTTCCCATCCCAGCCTTTTGTTCCCCTTAGTTTTTACCTACTTCCTACTCTCATATCTAAAACTATCTTCTAAAAAAAAAAAAAAGAGTATCTAAAACTATCTCTACTGTTCGCAGCAATGGAAACGATCCAATGGATGTGGATGTTGGAAACACTTCAAATGATCAGAATGTCCCTGCAGAGAGGTCACTACATAACCTGCAAATCTGGACATTCAGCTTTGTTTTTTTTGTTTTGTTTACGCCTGATCCTTTGCTGCTCTTATTTTTGCATAATCTGCAGAATTCAAGCATTCGAAACAATTATGGGTCAGCATGTGTTGGCAAACCATGTAGATCAAATGTCAATTGATGAAATCGAGCAGATGGTTAATAGGAGTCAACTGCACCTTACACCAGAAGCCAAGTAGAGTTTATTTTGGAGGTATGAAAAAACAGCTCGTTTTATTTCAGGCTTGTAACAATTCTATGCATGTCTTTTGCATTAAAATTTGATTTCCCTTGTTCTCAGAGGATGCAAGATGCGAACAGGGTAATGCTACGAGATGGTGTTGTTCGAATCATATAACTACCAGTCTACAAGGACTCTTACCTGTGGATCCCCCTGGACATGCTATGTCATGGTGGCTGTCTGTCTGTAACCAACTTATCGGTTAAAGGATTTGTTTCTTAATGTTTGTCAACATAGGATTGAGACAATCATTGGTCCACTTGGTGCTTTTAGTTCATGTAATGTATTGCTTACCTGACCTAGTGATATTTAGTACCCAGTCATGTCTGGTTGTGTTCGACTTACTATGCAATTGCAGTTCATTCCCGAGAAGTAAACTTCACGCGTGGTGAGTTGCTGACAGTGTAGGCTTTCTAGGAACCGATGCCAGATGGAATTCTTTCTGATTCTCTGTTGGGTTGGAAACGTGATACTACATTGCACTGTAAAATGTGTGTCATACGGGTGGAAACTCTGAATTCCGTTCTCAATGAAAGATCGGTGATGCATTGGGGTATCAGCCCTGAATCCCTGATCTCACGGTTCCGGTGCTTTCACAAGGTAAATGTAATCGTCAGAACAGTTACCATGGACAGTGACGACAGGCTTCCTAGTTATAACCAGACACTTGTGATGTAAAATTTGAAAAGCATCAATTGTATTATTGTCCTGGTTAATTGAATCCTTTTTGGCAGTGAACATATTGAAAATTGAAAATGCCAGATATAGCACCTTTGTACATACAGGCTTCTCATTTTCAACTAAAAATGATAAAACGAATAACAATGGGAGCCAGAAAGGCAGCATTGCCACGATGTGGACTTTTATCAGTTTTACAGTAGATAGCTAGTCTAAAAGGACAATCAATCGGCCAAGGGCCTAAGACTCAACAAACTCTGCTTTTTGCCTTTGAGCGGCATTTGCCGCTCATACTACGACTGTTGTGGTGGAAATGGTGACAGTGGTGGAAGTGTCGACTGCTGCTGCTGTTCTGCTTGTCTGAGTATACGTGTCTGTTCCTGATCACCTTGCCATGCCCAGACAATATTCTTAAGTGATGGCCTAATGTCATCTTTCATCATCTTCTGGTACTCCAAAGTGTCACCATTGGTCTTCTTTATCTCGACTAGTAGCAAAGAAGGAGCAATCTCAAATATCTCAGCATCAAGCTCAAGCATGCCCTTTCTTCCTTCCTTGGTTGTGGCCAAATTCAACACACCATTGTCTTTCATTGTAAACTTAAGCTTCAAACGTCTGGCCAGTTCGTTGAGCGTTTCAAAAAGACAGCTGATGCTGACTGCTTGAAGTAAATCGTGCCTCCCGTCGGCCATATTTCTCATCAAATAAGGCGGATAGATCAAATTCTGTAGAGAGTGAAATGATGTCGAATGCATTCAAGTTTGTCAGTCTTAATGATCCTTGATTTTCCTCTGAATCAACATCACCTGTCAAGCCAAAGGTCCTGTCAGAAGTTACATTTCTCAATGCTGCCATCCCAATGGGCTTCCTGTACCAAGGACTTTTCTTTATCCTTGAGGTGGACATCCTGATATTGGGATCTGGATCAAGAATTCCATAAAGGAGCTCCTTCAACGCCACAGAAAAATAACGAGGACACCTGTACTCGGCTTTTGAAATTTTCTTATACATCTCTATGAGATTTTTATCATGGAAAGGAAGATAGTTGGCCACAAGCACAAACAAAATTACTCCGCAAGACCACACATCTGCCTTTGCACCACTGTAGCCTTTCCTGCTGAGCACTTCAGGAGCAACATAAGCCGGAGTACCACATGCAGTGTGGGTAGACCATCTTGTCTCTTCGACTCAGCTAAGGCACTTAGACCAAAATCAGAGACCTTGAGGGTTTCGTTCTCATCCAGCAGCAGGTTCTCAGGCTTCAAGTCACGATGATAAAACACCTCGGCTATGGCAATAGTCAACAGCACTGATCAACTGCTGAAAATACTTCCTTGCAGCCTCCTCTGTAAACTTCCCCTTTTCTATCTTCCTGAAAAGCTCACCGCCTTTGGCGTACTCTAGAACGAAGTAAATCTTGCTCTTGGTAGCCATTACCTCGAAAAGCTGCAGAATGTTGGGATGCCTTACCATCCTCATTATCGATATTTCCCTCTTTATCTGATCCTTGAGACCAGTCCTCATAATCTTGTCCTTATCAATCATTTTTATGGCAACGGTCTGACCAGTAGCAAGATTACGGCGCATAATAAACCTTTGCAAAGGTCCCTTGCCCTAATTGTTTACCAATTTCATACCGTTCCATTAAAACACTCCTGTCTTCCATTATGTAAACACCCGCACAAATTTCACAAGCACTATAATTTACTGGTGACACCTTCACCAAACCACAGTCAAATATGAATTGAGCCCCACGATCTCATGAAGACTCAGCAGAACTCATTCAGATGAAAAGCTTAGATGAATGCTTCTTGAAATGCAACGTGTTTCTGCATTCCTAGTTTGAACCAGCTTCAGCTGTCTTGAGCAAAATGGTATCTGCAAAATCCACACGTCAGAGATCATGAAAAGGCCAATGGAGTGCACATACGATACAGTACAGGACAAGCAAGGCAATAAAATCCAGCTGCCAAATGTAGTGTTGCACGCAAAACACCAGAGTACATATTTTCCCCCATTCCATTAAGGACAACGCTGAGCAATTAGCAATGCGTTCTAGTCCGTATATATTGCATATAACACGAGTACATGACAAATTTCCGAGCAAATAGAGGCTGCTAAATCGTACCAATAGCGCAAAAAAATAACTGATCCTCAGGTCACCAACGATTCAAAAATGCTGTCTCCGGAGGAGATTGAACCAACATTTTCTTCAAAATCGGAAAAAAAACAATCCTAATCCGCATCAGGTCCAATGTTGCGGTGGGAAAACGCACCTGATGGCTGATGAGGAGACGCGGCCGAATGGAAGAGGGAGAAAACGAGGCGGATTCAGCTCGGCCGTGGCAATCCATGGCACTCTTGGATCTCCCACATTTCACCGCAGCGGTTAGGAGGGGGAGGTCGTGTGTCCCGTCGCCGGCTGCAGTCCACACGGAGCGGCGGCAGGGGCCGCTGGGGGCAGAGGGTGCGGCGATCTGGGGACGGAGCGGCCGCGCGGGTGACCTTTCTCGCGGCAGGCCCCTCCGACTTTTAGGGATTTTTGTGTGGATCACCAAGTGGTGGACAGTGGACTGGAGAAGTGGAGATCGGTGCTTCCGTTCCGTGCCATGTGTTGCGTGGCGTTAGAAATTATTATCAGTTCTTGGGCCAAACCGGCCCAACCCAATGATGGCGTCCAGCTTTTGAAATACAAAAAGGCCACTGCTCTTATTTATTCCTTTTACAAAAAACAAATCTATTAAAAGGCAATTGATCTGGGCTGCCATTGATCTGTTGCCTCTTCCTTCAATTGCAAATTTAAAAAAAAAAAAAAGCTTTTAGATTCTTCCAAATCTCGAAACTATCAATTTACCTTTTGGAAGCAATTTTAATGATATGACGCCATATCGGTCTCTCTTAAGTGGAGAGGGCTTAGTAGTTCGGGACAGAGAGACTGACTTGAGGAGTCGATGGCTAGAGAGAGATAGTCACGTAGAATTCGTAGAATAGTCTAAAAAAGGTTCTCTACAAATGCAAAGTAATTAATAGTTAGGAAAATAAGCAAACCAAATAACCACTAATTTATGTAGCTTATCAGCCAATGCAAAAGCCCTACATAACTTTAGTAGCAAAATTGAATTCTACTACCCGGTAAGGACACTAGGATGGCAACTAACAAGCTACCCATACCTAGCTAAACAAGAAGAGGACTAGCTACTCAACTAATATAAGCTACCACTAAGCTAGAGAACTACAATTACTAACAACTATAGACATAATATACAAACGTAAGAGCACAAGTAGGACTCGACGACGGACTATCTCAGCTCGAGGGCGGTCGGCAAAGGAACGCGCGGGCAGCACCGACCCCAACCTCGATGGATGTCGGCTCTGCGCCTAGGCTTGTTGAGCTGCCAAGCTAGACGGACACCGCCCCCGACCCGCTAACACTATCACTATGCTCGAACACCACACCTTTCACGACATCACGGAGGACCCGATGTTGGAGGAGTTTGAATCTCGCTCGTCGGCAATCGGCTCATCATGGGACCACAACCGTAGGAGGAGGACTTGTCCCGCTACGGCCTTGAGTAGGTGTGCTACGGACCACCCCTTCGCACTCCATTCATTGGGCAATGGGCTCTACGACGGCAACATGTCCCCCACGTTCGCCACCAAATGGCACCCCCTCCGGTGAGGTCTGCGACGACACCACCAAGCACCGCCTCGAGAACTTCATCGACGAAGTTACACGTAAGAGGGACTCTCCTATTATTTACGAGCCTCTGGCGACCTCGCTAAGCCACGGGTGTCGTGGCGGAGTAGGCGATTGGCGATGGCGGCTCAGTCCCTCTCAATTACTTGCTTCGGGAGGTGCTGATCATGCAACGTATGGGCTTCATCAAGGATCCATTACGGCCAAATGTGTCGGGATCGAGGCATATGAGAAGCTATTCGGCGGCGACATGACCGAGGAAGAGGCTGAGGCGCTGGACGCACTCTGCCTACGCGTCCGAAGACGCAAGTCCACCTCCCTCCGAAGACGCAAGGCCACCCTCCTAGTCCTAGGTAGTGACGTTGCATTAGTATTGGTTGTTTCTTTGTGTAATATCGACCGAGATACTGCCTGTTAGAATGGCCCAGCTATGGCTATGTTAACCTCCTTTGGCGCTCGTTGCAAGCTCGTTGTATGTTTGTCTAAACTCTTCTACTTAATACAATGATACATAAATCTTTTGTGTATTCTTAAAAAAAGACCGTAATCTCGTGCATATAACATAATATGAAGCCCATTTGTTACTAGTTTAGGTTGTTGGACTATGAAGTATTTTGCTCATTTAGCTCGCAAACTAGCTCGAGCTAGCCTCATTAACTTATCGAAAGTTAAAATGCTAGCCCGGCTCGTTAAGAAAAAGTAAACAAGCCGATTCAAACTAAACTAGCACCAAGCCAAGCGAGCTAGTGAGCCGTTTATTTTGTCCAGCGCTAAGCATAATTGTGAGTGGCAAACTGAGTCGGGCAAGAGAAAGACACGATATATTCATGGTTCGGTTGCTTGCCGTTAACCTACGTCTACATCGACGAATCCAATGCGATAATTTGCACGCTAACAAGCCTCGATCTCAAGCTTGACTAACACTCAGATGCCGCGAGATTTCAAACACAAGGAGTACTCCCACCAGCAACGAGTATTCCAGCAGAGTAGGTTGTCGCTTGCCTGCCTCCAGGAGTTCTTGTTTGGTTGGGGAAGTGTGGTGAGTTTGCTGGTAAACCTGTCAGGAAAGCTTCAATAATGAGCCAGTGAGGACGGATCAGGAGCCACTGTGGGGCTGGTGCATGTACGACCGACGAGCAGGGTCATCTGTGACCGTCCGTGATTTTGCCAAAATTACCACCTCACACGCCCTGCCGCCTGCGGGCGCCGCTGGGCTGGCTACGGCCTACTGACACCGTGCATGCCTCAAACCTGCTACACGCATTGTAGGGAGTACACCAACACCAGTCAGCAGCAGCAGGTTTGTGTGCCATTCCGGCTTGCCGCCTGTGGCCGCAGCGCCACGCCGTGCACTCCCATGCGCACTGTCTACCCGTGCTAAACTAAAGTCCACCAGCAAGCAAACGCGCCAAATTGGCTGCCCTGTGCTTCTCAGATTTGCCATGCATGCACACGGCTGCTGCTCGTGTCGCGCGGTGCAGCCACTGCCGGCTTTTCTAGCAAATAGTACGTACTTGTAAGAATCAAGCAGTTTTAAAATGAACCAAATCACCACGAAACACGTTTTCCTGTTTTATCTCTTTCGAGTCATAAATATTAATAGAGTAATATACTGTTTATAATTTTATTCACAATGAAAAATGATTAAATCCAAACTTTTAGACTCGCTTCTTTCTGTGACCGAAGCAATAGGCTGCGGCCTAATGCAAAATACACGACCGCAACAGCGTGAACAAACATGTAGCAACTCATCAAAATACAACTCCCAAGAAGACACCGAGAAAGAGAGAAAAATATGCTATGTACAAATATCAACAGTACGCCGGGGCAAAGCAGCCGCAGCTTTCTTCCCTCTCTGCCTGCCGTCATGGCGTGCGCGCCTCGTGGTAGGGCCGCGGCGTACTGCCCCGCCCGCCCCTCAGCGATGCGAGCGGGCAACGCAAGCGCAGGCGCCACTGCCACACACACGGGCACGGGCGCACGGCACACGGCAGTGTGTCCGTCCGTCCCCTCTCTGCGCTGCGCCCGGCCGGCCGTCGTAGGCCACACCACGCGCGGCCTGTCCAAGGCACAGAGGCACACGTACTACGCTCCGGTACGCGCACGGACGGGCACCGGCGTCGCGACGCGCGACCATTGGGCAGGCCGTCCCCTTGGTCGTCTCCACTTGGATTGGGATCGTCTCTCCTGCGCTGCGCGCGCGCCGATCGAACGCGGCTTTGTGGCAAGTAGTCGCTGCTGACGGTTCACGGTCACGGCATGTAGAGCTGGTTCCGGCACTTGCACCGCCACGCCTCCGGGTAGTACTCGGTGGTGACGAGGACCCCCGGCGGCACGGACACGTGCACCGGGTAGCAAGGGTTGCAGCTGCCGCATTTGGTGGTGCACCGTGGCGGGTGCGAACCCAGGCCGCTCGACAGCAGCCGGCGCCGCCGGCGTCCGATGTAAACCACCTCGTCGTCCTGCATTATCTGCAATCACACGCGGACACAAAGTCACAAACTCCTTGTTACTATCTTTGCCTACCGCAATAATAGATAGTAATATGATATGATGCATGGTATGGTCGCTCAGGGTAAGCCTGGGCCACGGGGCCCTGCCCCTGTACTGTACGTGTGGAACAGTCAACAGTGGAAGGCTTGTCGGGACGGGGACGCCGTCGGACGTAGGCCGGCCGGCCGTCGTGAAGCTCTGGCATGGGTTCGTAATGGTGATCGAGACCGGCGGGGTCGTCGGACGGCGGACGGAGAGGCCAGGCCGTTTTACAAGGCGAGATCACGATTCACCACCCCTGCATAGTATATGCATGGAGATGCGCAGCTGCTAGGTACCGTACCGGCCGTACATGCGATTAAGACATGTCACCAACTAAGTACATGCTTACATAACTCTAGCAAATGAGCCTCTCTTTATATCTAAAAAAAAAAAGCAAATGAGCCTCTCTTTATATCTAAAAAAAAAAAGCAAATGAGCCTCTCTTTATATCTAAAAAAAAGCAAATGAGCCTCTAGCTAAGAACCTAAGGCCGGCCAGACACGAAGCGGCCATCCATATGCATGGGCCATTTGTCCGGCCAAGGAGATGCCGAGATGCTTTGGATGGATTATACCGTCTCTGTGTTAGATGTTCGTGTGTGAAACGGTGTTTCCTCCTAGCTACTTACTTACTTGCACAGAGAAGAGAACCAGACGCAGCCGTGTTGTATTTCGTTAATGAAAAAAGCGAGACGAGGAATGAAGAATGATCACACGCACCTCATCGATCGCCACCTGATCGCCTGCAGGATGGGCTCCTGACGATGCTGCCGCTGCCACGGTCCTCCTCCCGGAATCTGTTCACGGAGAAGGAACTGGAATGAGAGTGATTACCAGGCAGTAGTACAACGTTGAGCTAGAAAAGGGAAACTGCGCAGCAGAACTGCTGATCATGCGCCTCTTTACATCTGCTGGGTCTTCTCCTCCAATGATCAGCAAACGGCATGTGCACTCACAGTACATGCAGTTCTGGGGCAGAGAAATAAAAGAGGGAGAAAAAAAAAACGCAAGAATCTCTCCATATACACTGCCTGCTGGTGCCAACGGACGCACATCAAGAATGAGCATTTTTTTTTTCAGAGAAAACATGCAGTGATTTTATTTTGTGGGTACGAAAAGATGAGCAAGGCTATATCCCCGATCTCAAAAAAAAAAAAAAAAAAAAAAGAGCAAGGCTAAGCTGTTTTTACGCAGCAGAAGATTGAACAAAGCTGCAGCTAGAGCTGATCTTATTACCTGATGAACCGAGGTTGCTGCCGCCACCGAGCTGTGTCGATGTCCCAGTGAGACGCCTGCCGCCGACGAAGAAGAGGGAGACGACAAGGGCAACCACCACCGCGACGCCGAGCGTCGTCGTCGTCGTCCGCGCGGATCCGGAGCTCCCCCTCCACCACCACCACCACCGCGGCTGCCTCCCCACCATGACCATCACCTGAACGACGGCTGAACCACCGCACACCAAGAAACCTCCTCGGCCGCCGCCCCGGCGGAAGAAGACGGCCAGCTAGCTAGCTGCTAGTGCTACACCTCGGAGGTAGCTCGCTCTAGCTAGTAGCTTGCTAGCGTGGATCAGGGCTCGCTCGAGTGGCCGGGGCCGAACAGACACGGGTCGAGGTGAGGGGATAGATAGACGATGATGACGATGATGAGCGGACTCGAGTCACTCGAGGCAGGCTCTTGTGGCTTGTGACCCTCTGCTGCTTGCCTGGCCGGTGTCGCTCGCCCCGCACGCACTGTGGCCGCATCACATCGGCCTCGCACACTCCACCTCTCCCCTGGGACAACTGATATAGTAGCAGCAGCAGCGTGCAGCCACTCCAGCAGAGGAAGGAGTGTGTGTGCGTGCGTTGTGCGGCTCCGGCAGACCGGCGCCGACCGGCACGCACGGTGGTGTGATTTAATATCGGCAAGGCACGCAAAGCACGCAGCAGGCGTACGCGTGATGATGATGATGGCCTGGGAGCTGGGACGGACGAACGTGTGCAGTGTGTGTGTGCGCTCTAGAACGACGCTGCCACCTAAATCGCTTGTACGGCCAGCTTTGCGTGCGCTCCGTAGAACGTGGAGTTACCGCTGGGTTCTTTTTCTTTTTTTTCCTCTCTGATGAAAGAAGAACGGGACGCGCTGCCCCTTCGATCCCCTACCCGTAATACACCTGTACGGGCTCACATTTCACCAGTAATACACCTGTAATGACTATAATCAAGGGGATTGGATCCCCACACATTTCACACAGGGTAGCTAAGCTAATCATCCATCATCAACAAGGGGATTAGCTGGTTCTTTCTGCTCTCGCCACTGGTTGTCCG
The DNA here is from genome assembly GCA_015847255.1 of Hyparrhenia diplandra. NCBI lineage: Eukaryota > Viridiplantae > Streptophyta > Magnoliopsida > Poales > Poaceae > Hyparrhenia > Hyparrhenia diplandra. The sequence goes on from JADLZK010000137.1 coordinate 32,159, forward strand.
TGTTTTTTTTTTTCCATCTCTCTCGGTCGAGAGGATCTGAGATATCAGAAGGGCGATCTTTTGGTTGTTGCATGCACGGGGTTAACAGGGTCGACATGCTTTGGACCACCCCGGTTGCACTTGCATGTGTGCGCAGAGACAGAGACACTGTGGCACTTTATCAGGCTTGCGCCATGCATGTTAATGGGCGTCCTGTCCTGCAGCCAGGTGGTCCAAAAAACGCTCGCGAGTCGTGAGTGGCAGCCGACCGCGACAAGCCAATGGCCCGGTCGTCGTCGTCGTCGTCGTCGTCGTGGGGCTGGCCGGCTGGGTTACATGCACACGGCCGCTAGCCATTGTTCTGCAGCTGTTGGATTCCACGAGGCTCGACGTGGAACGGGAAGACACGAATTTAATTCCGCATCTGATTCAGGACTACTGTTCAGGGAAAAAAAATCTGGTAGTTGCCCTTGAATGAATACCATTTGCAATGATAGTCGTGTGATGTGGTGCACTTCAATGAATACACCATTACGAGTGGCGAGCGATATATGCATGGGTGGTGCAGCAGCAGTAGGTCCACTGTCACTTTCCTGGCCATGCTTGCTCTAATGGTGGTCTAGTCGAGCTCGTGGCTCATGTGTTCTCGTTGTCATGCAGCAGGACCCTATTCGGGTGGGATGTTACATGACAGATCTGACGCAGATCGCGATGGATGGATGGATGGGGCCTCGTTGAATGCCTGTTCGCTAAACAGTGGCAAGAGAAGAAAAAAAAAATCTTGCCGGCCGGTTTTTTTTTTTTAAAAAAAAGTTTGATGGGTGGGGCCTCGACGAACGTGTACCCTATGATCAGCTGACAGACAGCATTATGGCTGGACGCACCGAAATGATCCGGATGAATGTGGTTAGTCTTGTGATCTTCTCCATCTAGGATTTGGTACTAGGAAGAAAGATGCGTGAATGGGGTTCGGGACAAGCGTCAAAGGGCCCCGTGCACGTACGATTGGAAAGATTCTGGGATGCCCAACCCCCCAATCAGACACTTGGCATGCCATCGTAGGATGCCGGACAATGTGCGTGGCCCCACCGATCGCATCATGTGATCTGCCATTTCATCAACTAACATAGTACTAACAGTTGCACATGGCTCAAGTTTTCGAGCCGACCATGCATGCATACTCCTCCATTCGCCAGCTGAGTAGCTGACCGATCTGCTCGACGAACAACGGAAGAAGAGAGGACCAGCAGGGCCTACACACCCGGAACGGGACGCGAAGCGAAAGCGCCCGGCACACGTTTGCGCAGGCAGACGGCCGGGCGGCGCGGCCGGCTTTGCGATGCGTGCCGTTGCCGTTGCCGTTGCCGTCCTCGTCCTGTCCCTTCACCGGCCACGGCCATGCCCTGCTGCGGGCTGCGGCCTGCCCGTCTGCCGTCTGATCCCACCCTCCCTCTCCGCCATTGGCATTGCACATTCAACCACGCAACAGGCAGCTCCCAGTGAAAAACAACGCGGGATGCGGAATGCTTCGCAGCTTCGGCGAGTCACACTGAACCAGTCGAGTAGTAGTACTAGTACTGTAGACTCGTAGGGCGCACGTCCTAGGGCCGCCGGGAGTGGCAGCGATAGACTCGTAGTCGTCGTCGTGTCCTCGCCGCGTCTGTCGGGGCATCTTATCCGAGGCGACTTCTCACGTCAGCCGGCCGTCCATGGGCATCTGTCTGTCTGCACCTGTAGTCGCTGAGCATTTGTCCGGGCCGTACTCTTGCAGCCAGCTTCCCCGTTCAGACCGTCCGACCGGCACCGGCACGGCGGCACGGCCGACCGCCCAATGCCAGTTGGGCGGGCTAGCTACTCGTCCCCGTCCCGGTAAAATTGTGCGTGGAGAGTACTGTAACAGTGAAAAGTAAAGGCTAGTATTCCCCAGGTTTGGTCACATCGCCTCGCCGAGTCGGGAGGAGATTGGAAACTGGAAATGCAGTATCCGTCTCTTTCCAGCTGCCGTTTCGTTTCCTGGCCGCATCGGTGACGCCCAGGCCGGGGTCATGCATGTGCTGCAACAGTGCTACTACATGTTTGCTGTTCCTCTACAGAGCTCTACTACTCCTCCGATGCCCATGTATCGGTGTGTCATGGTGGTGTGGCACTAGGCAGGACTGGTGCGTATCGGTGTGCCTTCTCTACCTGACTACTGGTGGCTTCTCTACCTGACTACTGCTGGCTGAGGATATAGTAGGTGAATTTGAGTAAAAATTCTCTGTTGGGCACCCCATCTCGTCCGAATTTACTACACCGGACTCGAGAGAGCACTTGCCATTCCCGTTCCCGTCACTCGTTCATACTGTTGAGGCATAGTGTAGCCCGGTGTATGTGGTCGAGTGCGACCAACCAGATGTAGCTAGGCGATATTGATGATGTCTTGTACTCTAGTGTCATCAACTCATCATCAGTCATCTCACTCACACGGGTTGCAGTGTTCAAGCAGACAGATTTTCCAAGAGGGCGGAGGGGCTGGGACCTGTGAGTGACCACTACTTATGATCCACCCACCCAAATTCTTCATCACCTTTTCTGCGAAGCAGAGCACTAACATCCATGTGACCTTTGCGATTACGGCTAGTCAAAGCTCTCCATCTATCTGATGTATCCTCGTCTCAACAACACGAGATAAATGACTATTATGGGACTCCATTAACAGATACAGTACTGGGCAGATTTCCTGACAGCGTTTTCAAAACAAGAAGAAGAAAACACACCTACACGCCACAGCTATCGCAGGGCGAGACCGCAGTGTGGAACTCGCCGATGAAATGAAAGCTCGGCCCAACATGCAACTGTCCTTGAAAAAAAAAGATCACTGATAGAGTGATAGTAGGGTATTTACTGCAATGTATCTGTATCGGGTGATCTGATGAGCGATTTCATCCTCTTTGTCAATAGCTAAGCAGTTCGTTCGTGTACAGTCTGCCTCTTCGTACTACATGCATGCAGCAATGATCGGATGGGCGTACCCTTACAGAACAAATGTGCAGTACAGGATAGCAATGCATGAATGGTTTTGGAATAAACACACCTGCTTTTCTTTGAGAGAATACCAAAAACAGACTAGGATACTGCTCCGACTTTTGGGCTACAATCCTACACACAAGCTTTACACCAACTAGCAAGCTACTACTAACCTACTAGCTATGAGAGACAAGCCCAACAATTTCTCACACGATGATAAAGGGGAGGCCAGCACACCAAAACGGCAGCAAAACCACATACCCAGCTAATGGTTGCCACAGGACATTTCCTTGTCGATTTAGGAGGGGCCTTGCACTTCTCATGCACTGGGCTGTCTGGTTCCATTCATAATTTGCCACAATTAACCTTACGCAAGTGTGGCAAGCCACAAAAATTATGGCAAGCAAATTGGAAGCCACATTTGTCATGCCTAACGGAATTTTGCCACCTTCTTACTCTATGACACGTGGAGTCAAAAAAAAAATCTAACAAAGTTTAGTCGCAACCAAACATATGCTAATTTAGTCAAACTTGACTAATGTAAAGTGTGGGCAACCAGTGGCACACACGCACCAACGCACACTGGCACAACAGACGCATGCAAACACTCGGAGAAGTTGAGACATCCACAGGGGATTCTGCAACAAGGCTGCCAACCATTCCATAATCTTGCATATATGTTTGCTGGATTTAATACAGTGGTACGCTTAGAGGACCCATAAGTAATGATAGTGGAAACAACACAACTGATTGACTCCCTCCACACCACTATAGCATCATTAATTATCCATCAGTCGCTAACAAACTAAATGAGACATGCAGATCAAGCAAGCAACATGGTTAATTCTAGTATTTGATAATTAGTCAAAAAATCCTCACAATGTTCAAACCATGGAGGACAGCAGAAGAAAACCAGCAGCAAATTCATAGATCCTCAAGAGTGATCCTGCCACAAACCCCACAACCCCTTCTTGATTCAGGAGGGACTATGCACTTTATGCATCTGCACTTGGCTCCTCATCTGTTACCAGTGCTGCAGAAACACAAACACACACACAAAATGGAAACGGCATCAACAGACTGAAACATGGATTTGCCATCAATGAAACATTTGTTTATTCATAATAACCACAAGGTGGGGGAAACCCCTCCGGCTCCCGAGCGCCCGCTCCCTGGGCGACTCGGGAGCGCCGCCGCCGCGCCGGCCGAGACTACCCCGCGTCGGCTCCTCCTCCGGCCGCCGCCGTCGCCTTTCTCGCCGCGGCGGCGGCGGCCAGCGACTGCTGCCCTCAACAAGGGGCGCAGCCGCGAGCTCCACCTTCCCTCCGCCCCCATCCCCTCCAGTCCTCCACCTCCCACCTCTTCCCTCCGGCGACCACAACGTCCTGGGGGTGGCCGGCCCGGCCGGATCCGCGTCCCTCCCGGCCGGATCTATCCCCGGGCGGCGCCCCCTCCCTCCCCTGCCGCCGGACTTCGGAGCTGGACGTGCTTCTTCGAAGGCCAGCCGTGCAGGCCTGGTGGCGGCTGGGAGCTCCTGTGCCGGCGGTGGCCGACCGGATTTGGGCTGTAGTGCCCTGATCTGGTGCCGGCGCAGTCACACCCCCTCCTGCCGTCCCCAGCGGCGATGCCTCCACCTCGGGTTCGCGACGGCCGGCCGGATCTGGGCCTTTGGGCCTGGCTCCTGGCTCCGGCAGGCCATGCCGTGGGTTCCTTCGGTGGGAACCGGGCGGCGGTCCTCCTGGGGCCACGCGGGACGTTGCCGGTGCTGCTCTTGGTGGAGGGGCGAAAGCTCAGCCCGGCCTCGGCCAGGCAGACGACGGTGACGCTACGGGCGCCATACACCTCCTTGGGGGCGTCGTCGTTCATCCACCTGCAGCGGCACCGCGGAGGCTGCCGGCCCGACCCTTCTTCTTAACGCTCGTCAGTGACGGTGGTGGCGCTACCGTGGTGGTGGGGCCAAGGTGGTGCTTGCGTGTTTCTGTGGCTTCATGGTGACGCTTCAAGCATGCCGGCTCACCTCACCGGCGTGGGCCTTGGAAGTTGGGTTTCTGCGCCTCGTCGGGGGAGTGCGGTTCGTCTTGCAGGTTGGGGTCGAAGGACCTCTGATGCTCTCTTTTGCGTTGTCGGCGTTCGCGGACGTCGATCTCCTTCGTGAAGGCAACGCTTGAGCTCCCCTGCAGCTTCCCCTTTGGTCGGTATGGTCGCCGTGCTCTTGCTGCGCCTTTTGAGCTTCAGCTTTCTCCTCACCTAGGTATGTCTAGTTGGTGTTCGTCGTAGCCATAGTCAAGGTCGTTGGTCGTTGGTTCGGGCGGATGCTTTGCCGCCGTTATCCTCTTGAGCTTGCGTTTCTGTATCTAGCGGATGCTTGGCCGCCGTTGTGGTCGTCGTCTTTCCGGCAGATGCTTTGCTGCCGAGGTTGGTCTGGACGGATGCTTTGCCGTCGGAGTGTCAGCGGATGCTTTGCCGCTGCGAGGTCGCGTCCCCGGCGGATGCTTTGCCGCCGTGGTGGTTCCGGTTGTTTCTGGCGGATGCTTGGCCGCCGAGAAGGTTATGGTGGATGCTTTGCCACCGAGGTCGTTGTCTTTCCGGCAGACGCTTTGCTGCCGAGGTGTTTCTTCTACGGCTCCGATCACTATTAGCTACCTAGGTGTTGAGTTATCATTTGTTTAGGCGCAGTTTGTTTATTTTGATGTCCACTCGGCATCATGAACTCTATTTGTATTTGGATTTGGTTTTCCTCCTCTTAATGAAATACGGGTGAATGGCCCGATCGCGGAAAAAAAAATAATAACCACAAGGTCCTGCTAATGGTTAACCAAACAACACTTGCATCGTAAAGTCATTAAGATAAGGTAGGCTCAAAATCTGGAGAAACGATTCTCTTTGTTCAGCATATATATGATCCACATTCTTTATTTGATGTGAAAAACTGCTAAATCACAACAAAAGGAACATATTTTGTAAGGTTAAAGGATGGGCATGACAACAATATCTATCCGAGGGTAATAAAATCTAATGTAGGTAATGAGTTGATGACGTATTTGGTCTTTATCTGCTAGATAAGTAACAAACCTTGGCGAAAATATTACTTAATCATAAAATCATGAAACCCCATATCCAACGATCAACGACATGTATACCAGATGTCCCAATTTGACACGAGATTGTGATAAACTCATTGTTCTTGCCACACACACACAACATTGTTCATAAATTCCTGTCACTAACTGAAATCCTCCCCATTCTGATCGTTCTGGCAAATGAAGCATTAAACAATTTGGCCTCACATACCTGGAGTGTAGAAGCTCATATATGGAACAAACTTATCACTGTGAAGGTCACTGCCATCTCGAAGCTTGTTGGTCCTGCCAGACTTTTGATCAACGGAGAATAAACCTTATTTCGTTGCCAGCAAATTTATGCCAACGTCTTCCACAAATCCAAGAAAAATGATGGAGGTGTTGAGATCAATTTTTCTGTATTGTGTAAACGTCACTGCCAGGGCACCGCCATTGGGCCTAAGAACCATTGACCACAGGTAGAGTTTTTTGCCCGCCATCACCATTCCTGCCAATCCTAGGTCTCCGTCCTCCGTGGTCGTGAGCGCCATGGGCTCCATCCACGTAAACGAAACGGGCGCCGGAGTCAGCGGAATCACAGATATGTGGCCCGTGGCCAGGTCGTACTTGAGGATGCTCGGCTTCTTATCCTGTAACAAGAAGTAGAGCGCGTTCCCGACGAGGACACCGCGCGCCCCGTCGATGCGGCCGGCGGCCGCCACGAACATCACCAGGGTCCGGGTGTTGCGCTGCGTAGGCCAGCTGGCTCCACGCCGCGGGCCCGAACGAGGAGTAGACGCAAGCGAACAACGCGCCCTCGGGATCCATGCCCACCAGGACGACGCGGAAGGGCCCATCGGCGTTGTCCTGGAGGCCGTGCTCGTCGCAGCGGAGCAGCGCGGCATTCCAGCTGCACGGGCGCCGCGGCAGGATGGGGACGGGCAGCTCCAGGTGGCCGCCGCTGTCGGCAGAGAGCGGATCCCAGACGGCGAGGCGAATCGCGTCAACAAGACCCGCGTCCATGTGGTGGAGGAGGACGCGGCCGCCCGCGCGTCGAGCGCGAGCCAGCCGCGCGGGGTGTCGAGGGGCGGGCAGGACGCGGAGGTGCGGACCAAGCGGGAAAAGCGGGCGGGACAGGAGCCGTCGTCCTTCTCGTACACGTTGCGGAAGAATCCCAGCATCGGGGCAGCCCGGCGCCGGAGGTGAAAGTCGCGGAAGCGGCGGCGGAAGGTGCGGGTCGAGACGATGACGGACCAGCGCTTGCAGACCAGCGCGGCGCGGACGAGGCTCGCGGGATCGTCCGGCGGGGAGCGGACGAGGACCTCTTCCACGAGATCGTCCGGCAGCGCCGGCGGAGCGCGCAACATTGGCGGCGGCGGCGGCTCCTCCATGGGTTGGTCAGTCGGTCAGACTTGTGAGTTGTGGAGGGTCTCCTTGGTTTGGGCCACTGATCGTTTAATGTTCTACTTCAGGGCCTGTTTCCCCATGGCCCAGACTGATTGAACCCTCTAGAAACGTGACTGGAGTATTTTTCAGGCCCAGAGTTGTTTCATAGAAGGCCGGTGACCCAATATGCAAAGGCCGTTTGAAGAAGCCCGGAGTTTCCGACGTCCTGTGTGCACACGAGTTTTGTGACGGGTTCACAAATCACGCCGTCGGCAGCGCATGCGTGTCCTGGGCAAGGACAACTTGGCATGTGCCGTGGATGATGACGCAGGAATGAGTAATGCACCGCTCCGAAAAACATGCAGTCCACACGCACTCTTCCTTTTCCGAGAGGGAAAGCAAAGATGAGGTTCACAGCTTTGGATTTTTGCGGCAAATGGTTGTGCCTGCAAGAGTAAGCAGCCGAGAGCAACAACGTCAACAGGTGCGTATGCCAATTGCAAGAGTAAGCAGCCGAGAGCAACGACCCGAGAATCCAGCGCGAGGCCAGCCGCACCTGCAAAGAACCGAGCCCGCGCGCGCAACAATCTTGGCACTATGCATGATTGCAACACTTGCGTAAGGCACAATTTGCAAGCTTTGCTACCTGCGGGACTCCAGCGGCGGTGCCGGTGCCGGTGCTCGCACATCAGTATCCTCTACTCAAACTTTTCCTCAAAACTACTCGCTCTTGATCTTATCGCTTAGGATTGATTGCCATGCCACCGTAGAGCATCTGGTGATCTTTGTTTGTTTCGAAAGCAGCCAAGCAGCCATGGCTTTGATTCAGCTCCCAATCTGCTTTCGTTTGTGGCTTGTGCTGTCTGCAGCAGCCGAACACACACACACACGCAGCAGTCCGTCAGGCGGGCCTCAGGAACCAAGCTCCCCTGTGATCTGGAATTGGCGAGGAAGCATTTGTTTAGTGCAACTGCCCCGCCTAATGAGAATAATCCAGAATCGTGATATGTCTAGATTATAGTTTGGTGACGACGTGACGACGACGATGATCTGAATGATGCCGGAGCGTCAATAATGGAGACCTGCTGTGTTTGTGCATCAGTACATACGTTGGCATGGTGTGGCGTGTGATCAACTTGGCCCAAACAGCTCAAGTGACGAGACTAGTTTGTGACGGATTAGGCGAGTGAGACAAGACTCTGTTCTGTTCCCTGTGCTGTTGGGATATATTCTTAGGAAGATACTGTGAGTCTAGAATGACAGATGTAGCACCTCACAATCCTATTTTTACTCTCTCCATAAAACAGAGAATTTATTGTATAACGGATATCTAGTCAACACCAATGTTGGGATATATTGCCCTGGGAAGATACTGTGAGTCTATGACAGATGTAGAACAGAGAATTTATTGTATAACGGATATCTAGTCGTGTCCTTGTCCTTCCTTTGCTAGACTCCCACTTGGCATTCTATCTACACCACAGAAACATAAACATGGTGTATGCGAAATTGTATCGCCGATCCGGCAATAGTGAAATACGTGGTCGATTTTGTCGAGTCGTAGGCAGTATATGCAGTGCAAGCGCGACAACGGCACTTGCATCGCTAAAATGCACTAGTTTTGTTGGACCACAAAACACAACGTCGCAACTCGAAATGGACGCGCAAAGATGTCTTTTTCGAAAGATCGACGCGCAAAGATGTCAGTGTCATACTCACATCAGCTCACTGGTCTAGTATTGTGAGTGTTACTCCTGTTGTCGCGCTCCAGTGGATGTCACGCTCGCAAGTCACACGCACAAACCCAACCCCACACGCCTATTTCCAATCCAAATCCAAATAGAAAAAAACAGAACTTTTAACAAAAAAAAAAAAAAAAAAAAAAACACGGGTCCGCAACTCTGCATCTGTGTATCATCATCATCGATCCTCTCATATCATCGTCACGTCCTCCGTGTCCGTGTTATCATCGCCCACACCGCAGGACGCGTGGACGCGACGCTCCTCTCAACAGCCGCGTTTGTCAACGCTTTTGCTCCACCAGCACGGGCCAACCAACGGCTTCGCTCGCCGTCACCCCCCGCGCACCCGCGCGACGGCGAGGTGATGTCGCTCTCGTACGTCCTGCAGTGACTAGTCACAGAACGATCGCAAACCGCAAGCCAATCCACGAAACCAACCGCGGTCCGCGCCTCCTCTTCCTCTCTAGAAGAAAACGGACCGGCTGCGGCGGCGGGAGAACTAGCCTGTTCGTCACGTAACGTGCCCGCACGGGATTTTTTAGTTTTCCTTCGTCGGCTGACACTGTCGCGATTGCGGCGCCGCGCCGTCACGGCCTCCGTCGGTCACGCAGCACGCCCGCACGCCCGCACGGGGCCTTCGCTTTGCATTGCCGCGGCAGGCAAGGTCGATCGGGTCGCCCGCACCGCACGCCGGGGAGGGAGACGCGGACGCGGCCATCGCTTTCACCGCATCCTTTGCCAGGAGGAGCGGCGCTGCGGCGGGCGCCAAGGAAAAGGCTCTGGACGGCGTTGGCTCCACGTCGGCCCGGGCTGTCGTGCGGACGGCACGGGCGATCCGCCTGGCTGTCTTTCTCCGGCCGTCCACGCGAACCCGTGCTAGCTGGAGATTTGCCGGCCACCACTTAGTCATGCACTGACTCGACGCTCACCGGCCGGGCGGCCGGCTGGCGCGGCCGTCAACGGCTCGTCAAAGATTTCCGGCTATGCCACACGGCAGGCATCCTGCCACGCCTCAAGTCAATCACAACCTGAGTCTTACTGGATCGGGTCAAACGCAGCGTGGATTTTTCTTAATCGGGGGGACGGACATGTGGCTCTAATTGCGCATTATTTTTATTAATTATTAACAAAGGGAAAGCTAATCAGTATTCTATCGCGTGTGTGTGTAGCAGGACAGACCGGCCCGGCCGACCTGACCTGGCCGTAATAGCTTGTGAAATCTGCCTACTGCACTGCACGGTAAACTTGCGGCTGTCAAATGCTTCTTTTACCGCCCACGGTTTGACCGCTGCTCGGGACGGACGGGATCGGGCGCCGCGGCAGGTTACTTTAGATTATTTCTCGACGGAGGCGCAGGGGGGCTATAGCGTCCGGCTCACGTACGTGCTGATAGTCGTGAATGCGTCGGTACACGCCGGTACGCGGTGGATTTGACACGGGCATTTGTCAATTCTGGCCGCCCGTCTCTGACGACGTGAATGCAAACCCCGTACGAACGTCGTGGGCCTGCCTGGGCGCCAATCGCCATATGCCGCGCTCTTGCCTCTCTTGGTATACCACTACGAGTGGGTGCCTAGTACGTGATTAGGCATTTGTTTCTGTCCTGCATCGGTTGTTGTTGGCCGTTCGTTGGCTCATGATCTCTGCTCACTGCGGTCCAACTGGAGCGTAATGGCACGGGCACGAGCCGCATTTGGCAATTCGGTGCAACGTGGACGTCATGTGCAAACTAACTTTGCCAGTACAAGCAAAATGTAGTAGCTTTTTATATATCATCACACACGATCCGCCTGGACTGCGACACGTGCATCAAGTAGGAACCCGTCAGGCATCAGCCTCTCCTCTCCCTCCTCCTCTCCTCTCCTTCCAGGAGCGTACACTGTAGAGCCGGTCGGGGCCTGTGTGATCCAGTGTCACCTTTCGATTTCCACATGGATCTCTCCTTCGAGGAGCCTAGAGCCGGTCGTGTCCTGTGATCCAGTGTCATCTTTCGATTTCCACATGGGGGAATGAGCAACTGCACGAGGACTGGGTGTTGGTGCTGACAGAGAACCTGAAGGAAACTGTCCTCACCTGATCGAGGAGATGATGGCATTGGGATTGGAATTTGTCCTGCGGCCTGCAACTTCAGCACAAGATTGGAAGCTTTCCATTCCATTTCCCCCCTTTCCTTTTTGATGAAAATTGAAGGTTTCCATTTCTTAACCCGGCCTGCAACAACAACAACAAAGACCATGGACGAGATCCGCTCAAACCCGTTACTGCTTACCAACCCTTCTTCTCGTAACTGCCAGACCCAAGCCGAGTCACCCTGGACCCCGCCCAATCCGGCCGTCCGTGCACCAAGATCATCGTTGGCGTGGTCCAGCGCGTCAGCAGTTGACAAGATCTCAGCTTCAAACCATTTCGCCTCTAAAACACTACAAAATTGTACAGTGTTAGAGGGGAGAACGGCGGCAATAAACAAATGCACATGCCATGACATGCGTATTCATCACATCAGCGGCCACGAAAAGTCAGGAGGATTCCGGCCGATTTCCAGCCCCTTCAACCCCAGCTCGCGCACAACTCAACGCGCCTACCACCCCCCACAGGGCCCCATGCCGACCACCCGTATATATGCCACCCCTGCTCGCCTTCCGCTCCGTGTCTTCCTTCCCTCGTCTTCATCTCATCATCCCAACTCGAACCATTCGTCCATTCCATCCGAGCTCGTCTTGCTTCACCGCCTTCTCTTCAGATTGGATTGCAATCGGATTACAGACCCAAGGTATACATACTCAAGAAGCAGCATAGCAATGGCTAGCGGCGCGACGAGCGACGCGTGGCCATCCTCCCCGTACTCCTCGTCGGCGCCCGACGTGGAGGTCCTGCGCTCCCTGCACCGTCTGGCGCGGGACCTATCGGCGGCCGAGGCGCCGGCACCGTTCCTGCGAGCGGTGTTCGCGGCGGTGTCGAGGCGAGCGCGCCTGCTCGCGGCCGTGTTCGAGGACCTGCTGCTGTGCGCGGGCCCACTGCTGCTGCTGCCGCGCTCCGCGTCGCTGTGCCTCCGGGAGCTCCTGATGGTGCTGCAGCGGTTCAAGGCGCTCGTGGCCGACTGCGCGGCGCGCAGCCGGACCCGCCTGCTGCTCCAGTCGGACGAGGTGGCGGCACGCGTGCGGGAGCTCCAGCACGACCTCGCCACGCTCCTCGACCTGCTCCCCGTCACGGACCTTGGGCTCGCTGACGACGTGGCGGACCTCCTGGCCCTCGCGTCGAGGCAGTGCCGCCGCGAGGTGGCACCGGAGCTGGAGCTCAAGGTGGGAGTCCTCGCGCTCATCCAGGAGGTGGAGCGGGAGATCGTGCCTGAGCGGGAGAGGCTGGAGGGCGTCCTGGAAGATGTCGGCATCAATGATCCCGCTAGCTGCAGCGACGAGATCGAGACTCTGGAGCGGGAGATCGGTGACCGCGTCGCTGAGAGGTGGACGTCGTCGATGATCGCCCTCGTCGGACTCCTCCGCTACGCCAAGTGCGTCCTCTTCAGTGCCGCCACTCCGCGGGTCGTGGACTCCAAGGTGGATCTCGACGACGGCGACGGCGATGAAGCGGAGCCACCGTCGCCGCCGCTGGACTTCAGGTGCCCCATCTCCCTCGAGCTGATGGCCGACCCCGTCGTGGCATCCAGCGGTCAGACGTACGACCGCGATTCCATCACGCGGTGGTTCGGCTCCGGCAAATCCACGTGCCCCAAGACTGGGCAAGTGCTGCCGAATCTGGAGCTCGTGCCCAACAAGGCGCTCAAGAACTTGATATCGCGGTGGTGCCGGGAGAACGGCATCCCCATCGAGAGCACCGAGTCTGGGAAAGCCGAGCCGGCGCCGGTGGTTGGCGCGAACAAGGCCGCGCTGAAGGCGGCCCGCATGACCGCGTCGTTCCTCGTGAAGAAGCTGTCGGCGTCTTTCTCCCCGAGGCGACAAAGCGCGTGGTTCAGGAGATCCGGCAGCTGGCCAAGTCCGGGTCCGACAACCGCGCGTTCATCGGGGAGGCCGGCGCCGCGGGGCTCCTCGTGCCGCTGCTCCGGTCCGAGGACTCGGCTCTCCAGCTCAACGCCGTCACGGCGCTGCTCAACATCTCCATCCTGGACGCCAACAAGAAGCGCATCATGCACACCGAGGGCGCCGTGGACGCACTCTGCCACGTGATGGACTCCGGCGCCACATGGCGCGCAGCCAAGGAGAACGCCGCGGCCACCGTCCTCAGCCTTGCGGCCGTCCACGCGTACCGCCGCCGGCTCGGCCGGAACCCGCGCGTCGTCGACAGCGTCGTGCGGCTGGCGCGCACGGGCCCCTCCAGCACCAAGAAGGACGCGCTGGCGGCGCTCCTGTGCCTGTCCGCGGAGCGGGAGAACGTCCCGAGGATCGCCGAGGCCGGCGCCGCGGAGGCCGCGCTGTCGGCGATGGACGAGGCGGAGGCCGCCGCGGCCGTGCTGGCGTCGCTGGCGAAGCGCGGCGGCGCGGAGGCGATCGTGGCGCTGGACGGTGCAGTGGCGCGGCTGGTGGCCGAGATGCGGCGCGGCACGGAGTGGTCGCGGGAGTGCGCGGCCGCCGCGCTGGTGCTGCTGTGCCGCCGCGCGCGCGCCGCCGCGGCGTCGCAGGTGATGGCGGTCCCCGGCGTGGAATGGGCCATCTGGGAGCTGCTGGGCACCGGCACGGAACGCGCGCGACGCAAGGCCGCGTCGCTCGGCAGGGCGTGCCGCCGGTGGGCCGCGGCCGCCAACGCGGAGCAGGGCACCGAGTGCCCCACCTCCGGCGACGCGACGACGCTCACGATGGCGTCGTGAAATCCACTGTTACACGATCAGCAGTAGATAGAAGCCCCAAAAAGAAGCGAAATCTTTTTTCTTTTTACCACGATTCTTGTACAAAATTTGTTCTTGGCCGCCAAGGCCTTTACGATTCTTTGGCCCGTGCTTCGGGCCGTCGGTAATTGATCAACTGTGAATACTTAGTACAAGATTGCTGTAGTACGTATGCTTTTTTTTTTTCCTTGTTCACCAAACAATGTTACTATCTATTATCAGGTCAGATGAAATGCAAAAGAAAGAAACAAAATCGCTCCATGCCGTGACTTCAGCTCCATTGTTCTTATATTTGCATTCCTAGCAAGCGCAATTAACTCTGTCGTCTGTTATATATATATATATATATATATAAAACTCTGTCGTCTGTTCTCCAATTTCGTACAAACACAAGACAAATTCTCCAATAATTGTGTACTATAGTCGATGAGTGCAGCTAGGCTGGCATGTCCTCGTGGGCTCGTTGCTGCCGGTGCCGGTGCCAGGGACAGAACTTCCAGGCTTCCGGTCGGTTGATCAATCAAAAGGAAGGCCGCGAGTGAGTGCACGACGAATGTGCGGATCAGCTGGAAATGCTTGGCGAGGGAGGCAACGGGCGCAGACCCAGCTTGCATTCGCCGGCTTTTGAGCAGAAAAGCCCGCCGCTTTGCCTTGCTGCCAGCCAGTGTGCATCTTTGCCGCGTCGCCTTGCTTCAAAATACGCCATCCTTGCCGTTCCCTTTGAGAAAGCACAAAGATACTCCTCCTTTCCTGTCTTCCTGAACGAGAAAAAGATACTACCACTGTACCGAGTACCGTATCGTATGTATTCTAAGGTGTGGCTGTACATGGGCTGCTGAATTCCGGCCGGTCGACTACCAATATGCATGCGTGATTCCACACGACAAACCTCATTTCCATTATAGTTTGGTTTAAGATAAAGAACAGATCTGGACAGAAAGACAGACTTCTTAATCTGAACCTGGTTAACAGAGAGTTTCCTTCAACGGCACCGCTGCCTGCCCGTGTGCTTACGCGTTCAGGACAGAGGCCACAAGCTAGAGAACATGCTTCGATGGCCTTACTACGTAACCGGTGGTGCGTACGCGTTGAACTGGTGAAGGTGGCTTCCATCTGCACGCAAGGTCTGACTCGATGTTCACATGGTGTTGTTCAGCTCCTGGACTTGTCAAGTGTTTTGTGTATAATACATTATCCGTGGCAAGTTTTGCTTCTTCGACGAAATTGGCTATTTATAAAAGGACAGAAACCCAAGAAAAGTCAATCAGTACCAAGGCTAGTACCACATGCCCCGGTGTTGATCTATTTCGGCACAAATATTGGCGTGGCCATGCCCCATGCCAGTGATGCCACGCACAGCGGTCGTGATAAACTGTTTAGAGACAGTTTGGCAAACGGACTGCCCTACAGCAGCACAGTGTTTTTCTGTTATGGAGCAGAGAACGTACTATACGTGTAATCGACGGAGCAGGGGTAGGGGTTAGTATTACCACAACCATGTTTAACACGCGTCTGTAGGAGGAACTAGTGACCTTACGGCGACAAGGACAACTGGGATTGCCACACACTCGCACGTGGTAATCTCTCATCTGTTACGAAGTTAGGTAAAGGTCATGTAAATGAGTGGAGCAGTAGGAAGACTGCGACAGGTGGATGATGGATGCTGGGCGCCCAGGATGATCAAGTGCTGGCTGTTGCCCAAATGAGGAAGGAAGGCAGAACACTTTTGCACGGTAGGTGGTACTACTAGATCGCCGCAGAAATGGCAATTGAATGGTTCTCGCAACAGAAAACGGATGCGCGTCAGTTTCATTGACGGGACTGCACGCTTACATACATGTAAATAAAACGTGTCATTTTGCCTTTTCTTACCACAACACTAGCACCAATGACAAAGCCAGGAAAAAAAATTAGCTCGGGCGAACGAAAAGAAGACAATGAAAAGTAGACTGAGAAACACACGTGTTACCTCAATTTTGGAGAATAAATTAGTTGTTGATTAGTTGATGACGTCGAAGGCGCATTGGCAAGCTCACTCTTCGGGTTTTCACAGATTCAAACCTCTTCTTAAATTTATCAATGCCAAGTTCCTTGAAGATCCCTTTCTCAGTGTAGCACACCAACAAGTTATTGAACCATTCATCACCCATCTTGTTCCGCAAAGATGTCTTGATGAAGTGCATAGTTGAGAAAGCTCTTTCAAATGAAGATGTTGCCACAGGTCGGATCAATGCTAACTCAATGAACCTCGGCCTCGGCCGAATACAGATGTTGGTGGAGCTGTAACTGCTGCCCTTGCTCTTCCGCCATGGCCATGGCCGGTCCTAGTGCCAGGCGAGACCTCTTTGCTCCTCCTCTCCTCCCTCCATCGATGGGCGCAGTGGCCGACCTGGTGGATGAAGTGCGGTGGCGGCCGGCGGAAGTAGGGTGCGGCGCCACGGCGTGCGGTGGTGGTGGCGCCTTTCGAATGCACAATGTCGTTGCCGATGCAGAAGACCGTGAGACGGTGAGACTGGGATTGGTGAATTGGGGAGTAAAATAGGCATTGGTGGGTAAAGTACATAACTATACTCCATTTGTCCCACGAATAAAAGTCCATTTTTGACTTCTACAATTCATGTTTGACCGTTCGTCTTATTCAAAAAAAAAAATTAAAAAATTTTAGTTATTTTGTTATGACTTATTTTTTCATTAGAATACTTTCATAATGATTTATTTATTTTATTGTTTGCATAAAAATTTAAATAAGACAAATGGTCAAACAAGGATTGTTGAAGTCAAAAACGGATTTTTATTTGTGGGACGGAGGGAGTACATCTTATACTTCCAAAAACGGCCCCAACAAATAACCAAAGCCATTCATCGCCATCAGCTGCTTTCTCAGCGATGTCGTTTCTCCCTCCGTGGCTCTGTCCCTTGCATTGTCACCGGACAACGGAGATCAACAGGGGTTGGAGAAGAACGCTAAAGAGGGGGTGCGGGGGTCCGATGCTACAACGCCACTAGTTGGGGCGGCCGCCCCCCACCGCCCCATGGGTGGTTTCGTTGTTGACTAGCACTCTTTGTTAGAATAATCTCTCCACCAACAGGCCCAACAGTTTATTGGGCCGATCACGCGCGCTGAAGGGGGCGACCACCCCTACATGGTTGGTGGGCCCTGTTACAATATATGCTATATAAAGAGGGTGGGGTCGGCGGTTCGAGACATGAGGTTCACCACACCTACAGGTCCCCCACCTACAAACCCTAGCCCGATTTGACTAGGGTGTGCGGCCTTCGATGGGAAGTGCCACCGCCGCCACTGCATTGCCCGACGTCCACACCACCGGTGGAGTTCACTGCAGCTACTACATCAATGGATCTTCACCAAGTTCTTCAACCGCCTCTTCAACCACCATCACCGACATCCATGGCTAGCGGCTCATCAAGCCCGCTGGCTGGTAACTCCAACTCAATCTCATCCCCTCTCTCCCATTTCTAGTACATGGTCAAGACTTGTTTATCCTATATCTAAGAACATTCTCAAATAGATCTACTGCTAGAGATCCTTAGTTATAACACTCTTCACCTTCGATATCTAGTACTCGCTCTATTTTTTTTTGTTTTTCTGTTGGTCTGAACATGGATTAATAAGAATCAATGGTCTAATTCTATCATTTTATTTGTCTAAAAATATTTAACTAATATTTATATAGCTGTAAAATCCAAACATTCACAAAACAAAGGGTTTCTTTCCATCTGGAAAGAGTAGACGTGGACTTTGGCTGTAAGATCGAGATCGGATACTACTTACTAGTGCTATATATTCCGTCTTATATTTATCTGTCAACAAAGGTTGCCGGCCATCCTCAATTCCTCACAGTTCCTCATCCACGTGGATCATATGGCAAGACCCAACAGATACAAATAAAATCGAATTAAAGTTGATGAAAGTGACCATTGACCAGCTTCCAATCACTTTTTCGGACCAAAATTTAATCAAATATATAAATAAAATATCAATGTCCACGTTCTAGATGATGTGGCCGAACCTACTACAAGTCATTAAACAACTTTAAACACATCATTGTTAGGGGAGTGACCATCTAAATGCGTCTGAAAGAAAAGTCCAGAAACCGTATTCAAAACACATCTACAACT
This sequence comes from Hyparrhenia diplandra, assembly GCA_015847255.1. Lineage (NCBI taxonomy): Eukaryota > Viridiplantae > Streptophyta > Magnoliopsida > Poales > Poaceae > Hyparrhenia > Hyparrhenia diplandra. The sequence goes on from JADLZK010000137.1 coordinate 50,308, forward strand.
AAGTACCACAGTATGAGAGTAATTGTGACAACCCGGGTAATTACCACCTTAAATACCCTGGCCATGATTTATTACTCCAAATATACATGATTTATCGAATAATAAACCATTAACAAAGTTGGCAACAGAGAATAGCTAGAAGGTACCATTAACTATTACAATACCAGCTTACTATCTTAAGTCTTTTAAATAAGCATCACACAAGTTTGCGCATTATTACAAGCTGACTTATAGAAGTCCAAACTAGATTACTAAGTGAGCAACAAATACAGTTCACCACTGATATCCATAATTAGACTAAGGGGGTAATTTATTCATCCCATCCTCCATTGGAGGTGGCAGCAACACGACTAGCTTCTTCATAGTCATCCCAATCTGCATAGGCATAACCATCATCTAGGAACTCTTGTACACATTCCTGAGGATCCTCTGAAGAGGGAGAGTTAACAAGAGTGAGTACAATGTACTCAGCAAGCATATATGTGTATATCTGGTAATCTAAATGTTTGATCACATATCATCTTGTATGAAAATAGAATTTGTATAAAAAGTCAGATTTAATTTAGAAAACACTACTAACACTTGCATCTTGTGAAAAGAGCCACCCATAGGTTCCCGTAGCCTCTGATCCAAGAGATATGACATGAATTCATGATTTTACCCTCGTGCGGGTTTGTATCACTTTATCCATAATTACCTTGGCCAATTTTCCATCGCACTTCCTTTGGTGCGACTCATGGCCAAGATACGAAACTTTCCCTATCTTGTATGATTGTACATCCACATCATCAGAACAGAACCTTCCAAATTACAGGGCCCACATGTACTAATTATCGGTTTAACAACCTTTAATAGTCACACATGTGCACCTATAATCCGAAAAGTACTATTAACTTTTCCATCCGTGATCCGTTACAAGGTCATTGCAAGTTTACAACAATTTTCATACATAATCGTGAGTAAAACAAATGGAAGTTTTATATTACAATACTTTGACAACCATTTCTTGGAAACAAGTTTTACAACTTAAAGTAGGAGTAGCTGAAAGTTTATTATACAAGTAACTCCACTAGACCCCGCCCACGGTCTCACTTCTTACTCCTCATCACTCTCTTTCCTGTTGAATTGTCATGCAAAGACGATCCGGTGCAAACATGACCTCCGGTCCTGCAACAGGGGTCAACAAACCCTGAGTACGGGAGTACTCAACAAGGCTTACCCGACTAAAGAAAATAGGAGGAGACTTCGGGAATCTTTGGTTTAATAGGATTCAAGGTAAGGCTTAGCAAGAATCAAGGACTCTTTTAGCAGAAAAGCTTACTAATGATAAATCCTTACTTTCAACATTTTATTTTTCAAGTAAGTTTCTCACCTATTCTAGGTGATCTTACACTATAGCATACACTTGTAGAAGTTCCATCACTTATTCCATCTCTTCTCTGTTCCATAATTAAACTACGATGTAAGTGGGAAACCAAGTCTCCATATCCGAGAAGCACGGCGATTTCGAAATCGATTAACCCAGCTGGGGAGTTCTTTCCACACGACATATGTAGCACTTAAGCTTGCATATATCAACCCTTTCTTGGATACTCAAAACGGAACCGCGTCCTACGCCACCCGAGAATACCGTACACCTCCAATCCGGGACTTTAACCCACGAGGCTAACATGTACTCCCGCCATCTCTCCACTCTCGCGCTTGCGATTTGTGCGTTTCCGATTTGACACCCCCAAGATCAGGCTTACCGAAGTATGCGTCCGGAACTAGGGTCGACTGTGATAGGATGACACCCATGACAGACGTGCCATTGGTCCAACGACCTCAGGCGCAGATTGCGTTCCATAGTCTTGGTGCACATTACTTACAACGCACGGTCCTTAATCGACAAGCCGGAAATACTACACTGAGACTCCATTCTCAATGCAAATTACCCGACCAGTCTCAACTTTATCACCATATCCCAGTATGGTTTCATCATATAACATCCTTTCTCATCAAATGCCTCTTCGGGCGATTATAAGGGACTTGTCACATTTTGACTCAAAAGTCTAACTAATATAGCCAAGCTAAGCGTTCTAGCATTTTAGCAAAACAGGTTATCAAGGTAGATATTGAAATAAACAAGGAATGGTAATGCATCAATTAGGTTGTCACTCAACTCCTATCACCTAATGCAATGCATAAAGCAAAGGTGATATAAAGTTTTGTAAAACACAAGGAATTGTTTAAATGAACCAGGGGCTTGCCTTGATCGGTGAAGTAGCTCGACTTCGGACGACGGATCTCGATATTCGTAACTCGAATCAACAAGATAGCCTTCTTCGAGGCCCGATCAACAACTTCACGATCTCCTTCGTTCACTATACGAAAGAATAATGTATGCTTAATATGATGCCATGCATATAAACATGAGGTGTGAGAGTGCATGAAACGATAAACGCTTGAGTACGACTTTCCTTCACGATAAAGTTGCAACCTAACAAAACCAACTTGTTGAACTACTCTACGAGATATCATCACCATTGCCTAAGGAGTTCTCAAGGACCACTTGATAACGACATGGTTTAGGGTTCACAAAACAACCCAAAATCTACCCAAAACCCTAAGTTAGAAAGCATTAAACAAAATGTTTTACACATGAAATAATAGAGCATGAATTAATAAATATTTTAACTTTCCCTAAACAAGCTCAAAAAATTTTGTACAAGTAGGTCAGGTCATAAAACAGTACCAAAATAATTTTCATGATTTTTGGATAAATAAAATTATTATTAAAAATCAAGGAAGATGCATTTTTTAATTAAATCTTGTATTTTTAAATCATGCCAAAAGTATTCAAAATTCAAGTTTCATATTTTTCATGGATAGACATACCCATGGGAAGGCTACACAAAATTTTTAGAATTTTTGAGCTAGTATTTGAATTTATACAAAATTTACAAAATCAGACACTATTCATTTGAATTTAAAAAGGAAAAACAAATTTTAAAAAGGAAAAGGCTCTCGGGTTTAAATTGGCCCAACACTATGCAAAGCCCACTACTAATCATGGCCCAACACTGTTCATCATGGGCTGGTTTTATTTTTATTTTGACCCATAAAAAGATTCGGCCCAACAGTTCCTATTGGGCCACCGCTGTTGCTACGGTGTTGGCCCAGCATCGCACGCGTGCCAGCGGCGTGTTCACCGGGGCGTGGAAAGACGCGCCACCACGCTTGGCGGCGCGGCCGTGTTCCGGCGCCGGCGTGGGTCTAAAAAGGAAACGGAGGGCAGGAGGGCGGCCGGGGGAGCTCACCGCTGCCGGGATTCGGGCTCGGCTGGGCGGGCGGGCTAGGCCGAGATGGGTCGGGCAGCCAGAGAAATGGGCGGCGGCGACGACGCAAGAACGACGTTCCGGCACGACGCGTCGGGTCTCGACTCGCGAAACCGACGAGTTCTTCTTGACCACGATGTCAAGGCAATGAGATAGCACTAGCTGGTTGGGCTCAAAACTCACCGGAGTCTACCGACGACGGCGAGGTCAAGGTGGGCGCTGATCCGGCCGGCAATGGTGAAGATCGGGTCGCGGGCGGCGATTCCGACGGCGAAAGGAGTTGCGGCCCGGGTTCTAGAGGGAGGTGAAGAAGTTGCGAAACGGCTAAGGTAGATGGTTTGGCAAAAAAAAACTACGTCGACGGGCGAGCAACGACGGCGACGACGACGACTCGGCGGCGGCGGAAATGAAGAAAAGAGGAGAACGTCGCCGGTGGTGGCCTATTTATAGGAGGGAGGGGTCGGACAGGTGGCTAGGGAGGTCGCTCCCTCGGGGGCGCGGACGCTGGAAGGCGCGGCGGTGGACGGCGGCGCGACCCTCAACGCCGGCGGTGGCGGAGGAGGATTGGTCGGGTTCTCGTTCACCCCCCCCCAAAAACAAACCCTAGCTTCAAACTTTTCAAATTACTCCCAAATTTTGAACTAAACTCAAAAAATTTCCAAAAAGTAACCCCCTTAATTTTTCAAGATCTACAACTTTGACAATTGGGCCATTTTCAAAATCTGCCTAGAAATATGACTTTTTGAAAGGCAGTTCAAAATTTTGAAATTTGAATTCAAAATTACTTTTTAAAATCATGTAATAACTTGAAAAACTTTGTACATGACTTTTGTTCCTCTCAACGAGATCTACAAACTGGCTTTTAAAAGTTTTCTCAAATTTTGCATAAATTTTGAAATAAAGAAATGGGGGCAATTAGGGTTTGAATGAAATTCAAAATTGCTTCAAAATTTTTAACTAAACTTTGAAAAATCAAAATACCAACTTTGTTCAGTTTTGAAAACTCTACAAAAGTGCTTTTAATGACCACACCCAAAATCTTGATAAATTTTGAATAAAAAAAAAGAGGACAAACTAGGGTTTGGAATTAGGGTTTCAAGCAAAGGGATGGTTTCCGAACCGATTCCTCTCGCGTCTTTTTCGACCGACAAGCGACACTAAACATAAAATAAACTTATTTTAGTTCAATGCAACACATGGTGAGCTAATCATGCATGCTTTGCAATGATCATGATGACATGTCGGGTTTTAGTGTAAATAACACCGGGGGTGTTACAATCACGTCGGCGCTAATATATGCGCCCGATTTGTACTTCATCGATTGATTGGGGATTTCATCACCCAACCCTCTCCATGCTTACCATAGGGATTATATAATAATAACTCCATGGGTAATAGAATCAGCCGGCCCCAAAGTTCATGGTTGACACAAGTGAGAGTTGGTTATTAATCCTACTAACCTTTTAGGCCAATATACAAGAGGGTATTAGCCGCTCCATCAGCTAATCCTCGTCATCAAAGTCACATGTCATCCATCCATAATTTATTCCAGAAAATAATATTTGGTGCAAGTTACTTTTATTTTCTCAAACTTTGTATAAAACTCAAAGAGAGAATGGTCAAGGAATTCTTGCCCTGAGTTGTTAAGGTCTAACTCGGGCTCAGTTTGGTTCACTAGAAGGCCCTGCACCTGACCTTGATCGCTTCCTGTAATTTGTATAAATATACTGATATTTAGAAAAATGACACACAAATATATACACACAATATACACAATATATATAGCCATTTGTTCATCCTACAGGCAAGAAATAGCTTTCTGTTACTTGTATCAATTTTGTTGTGATTTATAAAAAGGATATAGCATAGCTGTGCTTAGGGAGTAATTTGATAGTTTATTATTTGTTAAGCTGATTTGTGCTCTCACCTTGTAATAAACTGAAGTCAATCTACCATGTACTACTAATCTGCAGTCCCCGAAAGCAAAACAATAGACAGGGCAAGTGGGAAATACACACACGCACTCTTCCTTTCTCCCTTCCCTTCCTTCTCTCTCTATTTCTTTTCCCTTTCACCAGGTCGACAGCAGCCATGGCTGAGTGCCCTCTGCTCCCTTCCTCTCTCTAGATCCACAACTATGGCTGGCTCTCCAAGGATTGCTACCCCAAAATAAATCTCGGTGGTTCCTAGCTGCTGTGTATTATTTCCCTTTTTGCTTTTCCCTTGATTTCTTTCCCTCTCTTGTGTGTGCAGGTCGGCGTGCTTCACCGAGGTGCCAAGCCCGGCAGCCATGGCGCCCAAAGGCAGAGCCAAGGAGCACGTGATGTTGGTGTGTGGCTGTGTGCAGGGACTTGGATTGCAGCAACAACTCCCTCAATCTGACTGTAAGTGCCCTTGTGCTCATACCTGTGCTTAGTTTATATTGTCTTTGACTCAAAGATTACAGGCTGTGTGCTGCTAGATGTGAAGTCTCTTGGCTTATTATTTATTTTCCCAAGTTGAGATGTGAAATATCATGTGTATGCTTGTGCTAGAAGATTACTAGTTAGTCATCAGTCTGTTAACAGCTATTTCATCATTTTTCTTGAAGCCTGGACATTTTATCAGTATGTGTTTGCTGTGGAAAAAAATTTAGTATAACCCCACTATTTATCTAACTGGCATGTGCTCTGTGTCCTTGGTAGAGAGAAGGGAAAATATTCTAAGATTTGTCTATGAACCTCACCTTAATCTCAGACACTTGCTCCTCCTCTTCCAGATCTTGGTGCTCCAATTTGCTTCAAGAGCTGTATGCAACCACCTGGCTCTTTGGTGACTCCTGGTCAGCACCCCCTCTCACCCCCAGGTTACTCTCCATGGAGGTCAAGTTACCATCTTTGTGCTGGTGGAAAAGCTAGTGTTTTTCTCAAGAATTAGTGTACGAAGTGTTCTTCCAGGGGCTCAAACTTGAGTGGAGAGGGCAAGAACTAGAACTGAATAGCTTGCTGCTCGTGGAGGCAAGTCCTGAACCCCTTTTCTATTTCTACCACTCTCCAGTTCCCCCCATTTATTTTATTACCAGTCATGGCTCAAAGAGATTCACTGTATGCTGTCCAGCTGTTGCTAGTAGAGTGGATAATCTCATCTCTACTACATATAATGCACCAAAAAAACTTTCCTAAGGCCACACAACAACAAAGTGTCCCGCATGCGGTCATTATCTCCTAATATTCCCTAAGTGCACCAAACAAAATGTACCCTAAAACCAATCAACTTTTCAAATGAATGGTGGATCTATTTTAATCTCTTCTTTTCTACCACCACCCACATCCAAGGGCCAAAATTGCTGAGATCAATCCTCATCTACCATCATCGTCCTCACCCGCTCAAGCGCCCACCCGCACGCGCGATGTCTCTCTCGCTCCCCGAGGCCGTCTCCTCGACTCCTTCCACCCCAAGTCCACGTCCGCCAGCCTTGACAGGATGGCTGCGCGCCACCGGCGTTGTGTGGCCGCATGGTGCCCACGCGCCCGTCGACAGGCCACACTCGTGCTAAGGCTGGCCGCATCTCCACCCGTGGGGAAGGAAGCGGCTTCCAAGAGCGCGGCGACGGCGGCCCAGACACTTGACACCGGCGTCACCGCGCGGACGACTACGGCGTCGGTGGCGCGGACGACTACATCGGCTTCAACAAGGTACCACGGCCGCCGCCCTATCGCTCCACACCACCATCTCTGCCACCGCCACAGCTCTCCGCCTCTGGCCCCGCCGCGGGCACTGCCACCTCGCCTCCCTCCGACAACCGCGCTGCATGCCTCGCATCTGCCGTCCACGGCGCGGTCGCGGCCAAGAACTTCGCGCACTCCAGCCCTGGTATGGAGGAAGACGATGGAACTGAGTTTGTGCCTGTTATTGTCTGGTGATTTTGGGGATTTTTTTTATTCGATTCAAATGCTGGAAAGGTCACCTTATCCTGAATTCTACCAGGTCAGGAGAAGATCAACACGTGCCATTCATTGTGTCTATGGAGGAAGTAGAAGTCTATGGCAAGTGTTCCTTTAATTTTGGTTCAGAAACAAAGCAAGTTTTTCTTGATTGGAAGAGATTGCTGAAAAATATTAGGTGCAGGAAGGTCTGATATTGTTAAATATTGTTGCAGGAAGGTCTTGAACAACTCTTAATTGCGGGAAACTCTTTTGATTTCTTATTTAAGGTGATTTTTTAATTTTTATTGAACAAGCAATAATATAAGGATTTGAATGAACAAGTTTTCTTGATTGGAAGAGATTGTTGAAAAATATTGGTTGCGGGAAGATCTTGAACAACTCTTAATTGCTGGAAACTCTTTTGATTCCTTATTTAAGGTGATTTCTATTGAACAAGCAATAAGATAAGGATTTGAATAAACTGTTCCTTTCCAGATTTAAGGTGAAGACCCATTTGTGGCATCATATAATCTCCATTGTTGTCTCTAAAAAGAATGTCTTTTCTCTCATTCAGATGTAAAGCCAGTGGATTAGATTCTGAGAAAAAAGGTCTTAATGTGGCATAATAGAGGTGAACAATGAGCTAATACTTCCTAAGGCAAATTTTTTGGGACTCCAGGTATCCTTTTTTCTTTGCAATCACGGTCTATTTTGGTATGTTTTGCTCTTGGATTGAATATCAATATCTCAAAATTATTTCATATTAGGTAGTGGTGGATCTTGGACTGAGGTGACTGAGATGGGCGAAAGCGGCAGTTATCACTCAGGTGTCAAAGGTGGTCTGCAGTTTCATTTAATGTTGTCAAAATATACTTTGTGCTGCAGTTTCAAATATTATAGCTAAATCAGTATAGAAATTGAAACTCCCTGCCATTTTTTTTTTTTCTTGAATCTTATATATTTCATTTTATTCTTGACTATGACTTGTCAGTTTATCTTTTAATTTATAGATCAAGTTCGAGTATCTCAAGAATTGTCAATTTAAACACCACACATGTGTTCTCTCTAATTGTCGATCTGTGCCTGCAGCTAACTCTAGCCGAGAGCATCAAGGGATTCAAGGGCGAGGAGCCGCAAAGCCGATGTGGTGCATGGATGTGGAGGCCTGGAGACGCAGATGTGGCAGCATTCGCCTCACCGCATCCGTTGGAGTAACATGTGTAATGAGCAGTCTTTTATCTTGAGAATTGTACTCCCTGAGGCTTGTGAAGCGAGGCTCTGATCATCAGCTTGTTTTCCAGATCGGTGAAGGAAGGGGCTTGGTTATTCATATTGCAGCCAGTGGTTTTAAAGAAACAAGTTTTTACATCAGGTGAGTTTGTGCACTATGCTATGTAGCTGATTTTTAAAAAAAAAAAAAAAGAATTGGCACACACATTGCCTAAGCATCCTGAAGATATTATGCTAATCAGATAAGCATGAGAAACACTACCATAATATGATCGCTGCATATTTGAGATCATGCAAATTATGTCTAATCACATGTTTCTACTCTAATGCTGAAATGGCTGTGTGAGTGAGGTGATATTATGCCAAAATCAGATAAGCATGATAAACAGTACTATACGATGATCGTTGCCAAATCCCTCGGAGGAGCTCAATGAATTCATGCTCTGGAAAATTTATGGCCACACCAATTTTACTCTCTGAACTTTCAGTGAACTGAATAACAGCACCTTTTCTTGATTGCCATCATTCACTACAGATTATGGTTCAGAAGTTCGAAATGATAAGAACAAGATCGAGAACTGGGGCAATCATAGGGTGATATGATGTGGATAGTATACACTGGCCAGTGATATGATGTGGCAATAAAAAATTGAACTGAGAAATGCAATTTGTGTCCTTACAGATTTAAATGCTAGCTAGCTAGCTCCTTAGGTCAAGTATGGAAATTGTATGTATTACATTATCAGGGAGCAGTTACTGAGAAATGGCTTCTCAACTTTGATGAGAGAGGATAATTTGATAATGTCTTATGTAAAGACAATTTTATTATGCCTTGTTATGCATAAGTGTCGGATTATATACATGGTAATATACAATTGCATGAAGCTTAAATTATAGAAAAAAATATTGTTATTTGGTTGTTTTCATGTGCACCTCTAAAATGAAGCCGTAGTGTTAGCACGGGCATTATACTAGTTCTAGAAGGGCATGGCTACACCTCCCGTGTACCAACTTTGTGAACTGTGGCTATGGTGTAATGTACTCTATTGTACTTAAATATGCAAAAGAATGGTGGCTGAGTCTTTCTTGTGGAGTGGACTTGGTCCACCGGTGTACCTAAACACCACCAGAGTTTAATAGTTGATTTAGGCAATTTAATATCAAAACATACTAATTGTCTAGCTTGTGTTAATTGATTTACCATTACTGTGCACTTAGCTATAATTAATCATGGACTAAAATGTGGGTCGTTACAGTAATACAAAGCAGTAGGCATATGCAAAAACGCAGTACGGCTGATAAGCCAGCTGAAACGAGTAGGAGAGTAGGGCCACTAGACAAAAATAAAACCAGCGAAGCTCGTCTTCATCAATCCAAGGTTTATCCAGAGAAATTCAAATTTTAGAGCTGAATTACTTACTCCGGTCCAAATCCATCTCGTCGTAGGCCACCAAGCTGTTGCGTGAAGAACTCCACCAAGTCCGTCTCATACGCGATGTAGGCCACCCTCTTGCGATTCAGTTTACCATGTGCCGAGGAAAAGTTCATGATTTTACCTGCTTTTTTGCATAGCCTTGGTGTGCAGATCGAGGATGAAGACGTCGCCGCTATTGTAGAACACGAGAATGGATCCCTTGCCGAAGTTACACCACTCCTCCTTCTTGGACCACTTGGGGCATACGTCTACTGCTGGTGGTATCCTAAAGGAAGTGCCGGGCCACGCCGCCGCTGCCCCGGCGCTTCCATCTTCGGCTCCGGCGGGTTGAGTCCATACAGTCACGTGTGCATAATACACGGAAGCGACCGCAAGCTTGCCGTCTCTGGTGACGCAGAGGAGCGGTTTGCCTCCGCCACGGACGGGGAGCTTTGTCAGGGAGACGTCGCCCGTGGCCACCTCCACGCTGAGCTTGTACAGGCGATTTTCACATGTGGCTGCGTCCCCGCGCCGTACAAGGCCAAGATCATCGATGCACAGCCAGTGCGCCGCGCCCTGGTGAACGACGGCGGATCTCTCGCCCACCATGGAGTAGCGGTTAGTTTCCAGGCACCTGGTATGTGTTGTCCACCTACGCGTGGCGGCGGAGTAGGAGTGGAGGTAATGATGATCCCTAAAAGCTCCCCTATCAGATTTGCTGATGACGAGCAGCTGCGAGAAGGTGAAGCGCCGCTGTGCTGACGGTGTCCCGTCGAGATCACTGTCGGCGGCTGTGACGATGGCGTGCACGCAATCAGAATCAGAAAAGCTCCACTCCAGAGGTGGGAGAACGAGGCGGTCGCCGCCGGTAACCGGGTTGCAGATGCCAAACAGGTGCCAGTCCATCTCCTCAGCCGTGCGAGGGGCGAGGTGCATCAGGACGATGCCGCGGCGCGCCGCTAGGGGCTCGGCGTAGTTGAAGGTGCCGTCGTCGTCGGCGACCAAGGAGAGAGGGGGCCCGCGAGGCCGAGCAGCGACCCCGGCGCCGGCAGGAAGGTGGGCGCGAAGGCCGACGCGCGCTGCGCCATCCGCGCCTGCACCATCGCCGGGTCCATGCGATCGAATCCAGTGTCCTGCAGGAAGATGCCGAGGAGGCGCGCGCGGGGGTCGCCCTCCTGAGCTGGCCCGGGCGTAGCATCTCGCGGAGGGAGGCCGGGTCGGTGAAGCGGCTGAGCCACCCGCGGCATGTCACGGCCAACATGAAGAGGGACCTGATGCTGCCCACGCGGGACAAGACCTCGAGGAGGAGGTTCTCCGGCAAAGCCGCGACGATGGAGCCCATGGTGGAGTCGGTGGGATGTGCTGGTGCCGGTGCTTGGGGAGAAGAGGTAGAGACGGTGGTACGGCAGGTTGCCATTGCAGTTGCGCTCGCCGAGGAGGCCGCCGCGGAGAGCTATGATTAGGGTTTCTGTTTGATGGGCTCTTAACGGGCTAGCAAATAAACGGGCCGTGCTATTTACATGGATCTTTTTGTCTTCCGGGCCATTAGACAAACTAGGGACCTCACTTAGCGTTCTTTGCGGGGAATTAAAAAATGCAATAATCATAAGAGAAATTTTCATTGATATCTCAATAGATAAATTTAAATAAAACAAATTGAACACAATATATACTTAAGAGGGCTCACGATCAATTTTAGGCTCGGATGAGAGTTGTATAAATTATGGAACAATATTCAAATTTTAATTTCAGTTTTGAAAACAAACGGAACAAATTACAAAAAAAAGTGGAGGAAAATGATTGAATTGCCATGTATCCACAACCACGTTGACTAAAATTAGATACAATGATGTTGGAAGTGAATATTGATGGAAGAGAGCAAGAGATGCACCAAACAAATGTTATGAGCATTTCAGATCATTGCTTTTCATGGATGTGGCATCAGTAATTGGAAGATAGCAAGAGATGCACCAAACAATATCTAAGTTGCTAGAGACTCAACACAGTGTGTATAGTTGGCCCCATGTTTTTGGGAAGACTACCCTAGCTCAGTTGGTTTTTCAATGATGCAGCAACTTTAACTAATTATTTTACAGCTAGATTATGGGTTAATCTGTCACTCGAATTTACCTATCTTCGACTAATGCTGAGTGCATAGTTTCTATAGGTGGAGGGGTGCTTGCTGAGTGTATGGTTCATGTAGGCAATCCGTCGTCCAGCCTAACATTTTGTGTATCTTCCAACTCTCTCAAGTCAGCTGGTCAATAAAAATAAGTGAGTATTCACCGTAAAATAGTGAGGGCAAACTGAATGCAGAATCAAATTGAAGAAAATAAATGATTATGTAATACTGAAATAAAGGCTTCCTACCAAGATCTTAGAAAAAGGGGAGAGATTCCTGGCCATGATTTGTTGATAATATAATTTCTGGACAGGGGGAATTGATTCTCTAGCAACAGAGGAAGAGAAAGCATGTGCTACTTAAAAATACACATGGATATGATCTCATATCAGATATGGTAACCAACAGACCCTTTTCTATAAATCAAAGATGAACTTTATACAGGCATGGTGACACAGAAAAATACCAGCAGTCAGAGATATCATTAAACGACAGACGATAAAAAAATATAGGAAGAATGTTTGGAGACAAACCTGATTTGAAGTGAGAAAAACCTCAATAATTATCCATGGACTCTGAACAAATTTGCAGTGTAAGATAATATAAAATCAGTGTTGCTTCATTAGTAGAAGTCACATGGTCATGGTGCAGACATTAGTGCCAACAAATAGGATCAACTTTATATAGGCATGGCCATAAAGTAAAATACCAGAAATCGGTGATGCTGCACACATGACATATTCCACTGATATAACAACATACTTGTTAATATATGAAGGTATGGATTCAAGAGGAACCTGATCTGATGGACTCTGAAAAGAGACGAAGCACCAAAATTGGTACCAACGAATTAGTTCACAGATCCATATGATGTCACCTGCATGGAATTAGCGATGCTCCACACATGATATATTCCACTGATATAACAACATACTTGTTAATATATGAAGGTATGGATTCGAGAGGAACCCGATCTGATGGTCTCTGAAAAGAGATGCAGCACCGAAATTGGCACCAACGAATTAGTTCACAGATCCATATGATGTTACCTGCATGAAATTAGAGGCTAATTGCACATGAGAGTGGATGAGGAATTATTTTGAAATCAAAAATACGGCACCATAGAAGAATAATGCACCTGTGCCTGCGTTGGGAATGATAATCTGGGAGGGCATGGCTATGGAGTGTATCATATAAATCACAGAAGCCATACAGTCAATTAGAGAAAAACAATTTATTCGGCAACGTTTGATCCTGATACGATCACAGACCTTGAGGATGGCGAAATAGGGCTTCCTAGAGCTGTCCTCAGGCGTGAGCATCACGGGGTCCTCCTGCAAAATTGAGCACATAGCGATCTCCCGACGGTAAGAAAACAATCTGCCCCTCCTGAACCCTAAAAATCCAAATAGAGCAGAAATCGGGAATCGAGAAACGGAGGAAGGAGGCTTACCAGCTCGAAGGTGTTGTCGTCGTACTCGAAGGAAGCATAGTGCTTCTTCTTCTTCCTCCCCTTGCCGGTGATCTTGACCGGGTCCCCTACAGCTACGGACACCGCCTCCGTGTTCTCCTCCTCCTGCGGCTCCACCTCCTCGGGCTCCTCCTCCTCGCTCTCCGGGTCGTGGCGGCTGCGGGTTTTCGTTTCGGCCTCCTGCTGACGGCGCTCCTCCGCCACAGCCCGTCGCATCGCCTCCAGATCCTTCTCGTCATCCTCCTCCTCGTCGTCGTCAGTGGCAACTCGTCCTCCTCCTCCTCGAGTTGGACTTCCTCCTCGTCGTCGTCAGCAGCAACTCGGTGGCGCTGCTGCGGCTGTGACAGGGGCTTCCTGGGGTTGACGCCCGAGGAGGAAGAGCCACCTGAGGGTTTGAACTTGATGGTCACATCCTCTTCGTCGTCGTCGTCCAGCTGCACGAACCGGCGGCGCCGCCCCATCTCTCCACGGTGGCCGATTCGGAGGACTTTTTTGTCGGCGGCGAGGAAGACCGGGGAAGGGGAGTGGGGGAGGGCAGCCGGTGGCGGCCGTAGGCGAGGAGGTTGGCGACTGGTGGGTAGCCCGGCAGGGAAGACGGGGGTAGGGGATAAGGGAAGGCGGCGTTACAACACGGGGTAGGGGAAGAGGCGTGCGGCGTCGGCGGGGGTGGGTGGTGGCGTGCGGCGTCGTAGTGTCCTCGGGTGGGGAAAGCGGGATTAGATGTTACCGGAGACGTGGACCAATGAATTCTTTAATGATGGTTCAGTTCATAGAAAGAGCTTCGTCTCAAAAAAAAAAAAAGTTCATAGAAAGAGCTCTCAATCATCTTGAGTTGCAATATGTAACAGGAAAATGCATTCTCAATTGTAATTTGTAAGTCACCCTAAACACTGCAGAAGATGTCGTGTTTATACTATCTTATGAACACAAAATACTGTCAGAGACATTCTGAATGGCTGATAAACGATGATACACACAATTGAACAGGCTGGTCACCTCAACGGCTCAACCATCCCAATGCTTTCCATGTTCTCTGGAATCCTCCATTTCGATTACTGAAATGATGGAAAGACAAGCAGTCTGATAAAAAAAAAACAGAAGGGAGAAAGCAGAGGACTAACCTACTTGATTTAAGCAACTAATAACCTTGCAACACAGTTTAAACTTTAAAGAGTATAACGTCTTTAAACAACTAATAACCTTGCAACACAGTTTAACCTTGCAATCTTCCCGTGCAGAAGTCGCCATCGCCACCGTTGCCGCACCGGAGCAAGAGGATCGCCGCGCAGCCGCTATCGCGTCTCCTAGTTGCGAAACGGGGCGAGATATTGGCGATGCAGCGGATGGGGTTCATCGACCGTTGCGTGGAGCCCACAGCTGCGGAGAAGGAGGCGCACGACAACCGCCTCGTGGATCCTAACCCTCTCATAAGGAGGCGCCGCGGCGGATCCTCGGCAGTGGGACGCCGAGGCGATCGGGCGCTGCGCTTAGCCGACGCGCCGATCGTCGGAAGCGTCTAGATTGTTCGATTAGCGAGTAATAGTGTCTCGATATCCTTCCGCTAGGGTGAAATTTGAATCGATTGTATAACTCTTTTCCCCTAGTGCGCCACTTGTGGCGCCGTTGTTGTAAACTTTGTTATCTTTCTGCTTAATACAAAAGATGCGCAAACCTTTTGCATATTCGAGAAAAAAAAAAGTACAACGTCTTGGACAAAAACAATTGTGAGTTGGTTGGACAGTAGAACACTTGTTTACAGAATCTACTACTCCTTGGGCCCGTTTCTCTTCAGCTTCATCGATGTAAACTGTAAACATGAGCACTTCACCTCACATCTGAATAGACTGATTAGAAACCACTCCAAAACGTTGCCACGCACTTGCATGCTCGTGCAGCAGTCTATGACCGAAGAGAAGCCAGCAGCAGCAGCAATGGGAAACGGAGGGCAAGGAGAAGAGATGGCCACGCTGAAGAGACAGCAGCCGCAAGAAAACAACAACTGGGGGCAGGCAAGGCAACCGAAACAAGAGCAGCGGTGGAGTTCATCCTGCCATCCGCGCCGAAGTTGGATGGGATCGATCGACAGCGTTTTCTCGAAAGAGTGGCACGGACGCTCATAGAATATTCAGTGAGTGAACACATCGATTTTATATGGAGAAGGAAGGTGAACTTTTGGTCCAATTCTGAGCCCATAACACCAACTTAGTGGGTGAACTTTCGGCCCAATTTTTTCGACCTGGTCTTGGGTCCTGTAGCAAAGAAAACTATCTGATCTTCCGAAAGCACGGCATCTGGCCTGGTCTTGGGTCCTCTAGCACCCAGTAGAGGCAGAGTGAACTTTAAAAGTTCTAACAAAACGGAGCGAATTAGAGCAACTCCAACAGTTTTGTGGTTTGCCAATTGCCCTTGTTTGCCAACTCTCAACTCTAGATGCCAAGTAAAAAAAGAAGGTCTTCTTCAATAGTTTGGCAATTTTGGTTTGGCAAATAAGAAAAGTGACCCAGGAATAGATTGGTAGTTGGGTTCGTGCGGCGCTGACACCACTCGTGAGACTTTGGCTAAATATAGTGTTCAACAAGTGCCATACAAGCGCCATGCATGCCAAATGCCAAAGCTCCTAACACGCAGCGCAAATATGCGCTAAAAGCGCCGCGCAATTGCAAAACTCACTAAAATGCTAAACCGATTTGCCAAACTGTTGGAGCATCATTTTAGAGCTTTTTTGGCAAAAAAATATAAATGCCAAACTCATTTGCATAACTGTTGGAGATGCTTAGAGCAAGCTTACAGAGTGCAACAACGCAGTGCATGCTATTTTATCCATGGTTTGCCCTTGCCCATAAACTCAGAGCTTAGAGGCCTAACACAGAAAATTGTTAAACTAGGGGTCTCAAACTGAGAAAAAACGAAACTAATGTAGTGTAACCAACGCGGCAACAGCCATCCTAGCAAAACAATGAAATACAAATCCAACAATCATATACTCTCTCTCCATTCTAAATTATAATTTGATTTGATTTATCATAAGTCAATAATTTTTAACTTTAACCAAGTTTATAGAAAAATATATATATGCGGAAACATCTAGAACATCAAAATTGTTTCATTAGTCTTGTTCACGCAATATATTTTTGATACAATGTTTTTAGATGGCAACACGTTCTTCTAAAATATATAGACAAAAATTTAGATAAGTTTTATTCAGTATAAATCTGAAGTAAACTGTAAATTTAAACGAGTATACAATATATAGTCTGATTTCATTATATTCCTGCGCTGATGCTGTCACGAAATCGAACCGGCACCGAGGACTCCACACGTGCATGTTTGGTCCATTTCTAGCGCTAGTATCGTCACAGCTGGGCGTTTGTTAGCATGCACCGAATACTGAAAGCACGCACCAACACACATGAGCTACACCAACCTACGACTACGACTGATGCAGAAGAACTGGCAGGTCAAGAATCTTTAGTTGTTGCCGCTAGCTAGAGCTACAAACTGTTGTGTCCGTGTCCAAAACCAAAACACCCGGAAATGGACCGGCCTATCATCGAAAAGAGATCGGTGCCGATTGCCGCAGCTGAGAGAAGTGAGAATTCCTTGTCACCCTCATCCATCAGGTGTAGCCTGATCAGCTCTTCTTTTAAGCAGCTCGATCCAGTGTACAAATCGATCCGAGTGATACAGTTCGTTTCTGTGTTGGACAGTTCATTGCTATCTTCAATGCTAGTGGGCCAAGTTATTAGGACCGGACCGGACATCGAACCGGTGAGCTCTTCGGTTCGATGGTTCACTGGTCCGACCGTTAAGAACCGGTTGAACCGCCGGTCTGATTGTTTTGGACCGGATGTATTTGACTATCTCTTGCTGGCTCCGCGTGAGAGCTCCCTTTTCGCTTCTCCTGTTCTCTCGTAAACTCAGTAGAGTATAATTCATAACAGACACGGACACATGAGCAGAGTTCAAGATTTGGCGTCACTGAATAGACGATGACGTTAATGACTTTTTAGGTGTCATAATATAATATTGTATAGAGAGATAGAGATAAAGATAGAGATACAGATAAAAATATAGATGTTGATATAAATATAATTGGAAAAAGTCTACATCACCCCGGGACCTTTGCTCATGTGTCTAATTCACCCCCTGAACTATAAAACCATGTATCTACCACCCTAAACTTCTTCAAACCAGTTATTTAACCCCCTTGAGTGGTTTTGATTCCGGTTTTGTTGAGCTGGCAGTTCACGCTATAGTTCGCCTTCACATATTGACGCGCAGCTCGCCACCGCAGCCATGCCGGCGCCGCTAGCCTATCGCCACGACCCCTCTATCTCAATATCTCCCGGCATGACCAGCTCATTGCCATCTCTGGAGGCCATTGCCGGCGCGTTGTCACCCACCTGCATAATTGCACGGCCGTCCCTCGAGCGTCGTCTCCGAGCTCCCTCGAGTGCACCGAGGTCGAGCAGGCTGTGATCGCTACACTTGCCAGGCACAGTAGGTGCTTCGATTCGGCGCCTTCATCATCGTCCTCTGTGAACTGCGCGGCGTGCGGCGTTGCCTGCAAAATGCTGGGCGCCGGCTCTCGACCAGTTGCGCCTCGTGTTGATCATGGACCTCCGTACGCTATTGTTGGAGCTTCCGCGGAGAGCCCTGGGCCTGAGTTATGGCGTTTGGCCTTCATACCGAAGCTCTAGCTTGCTTCCTTACGTCATGTACACACATGACCGATAGGTTCATTTCATGCACAGCCTGCTTCATCGTCTCCCGTTAATAGAAGACATAAACGCCAGAGCAATTTGCAGGTTCCTTCTCTATCTTCTTGCCTCTCTATATGCATGCACGCGCGTACAGTAAAGCTTTCATTTGCTGGAATGCAATGCCACTCAGCTGAGCGGCCGCGCAGCCTAACGAGTGGACCAAATTTGTTGCTGCAGCTAGGTCCTTTTGCATGCATGCACAGGTGGGCCCCGCGCGGTCAACATGCATGTGCCTCACAATGTCTTTTGCCTGAAGATTCTTGCCTCGCGTCCCTTCCTCACAACGAACTCCGCAGGCACCTCGAACTCCGTTAGGCTTTTTTTTTTTTTTTTTTTGCTGTACGTCAGTGCTGTACGTACTGGACTTATTTTTTTGTGCTTAGTTTGTAGAGCTTTTTAATTTTTGTTCGAATTCTACTTATAGCCTTTTTAAAAAAATTGTCTGATTGCAGTCTTACGGTCTTTTATCTGCTTTAATTTAAAGCCGAGATTGAATTTGTACATGCATACAATCTTTGAAATTTTGAGTTCAGTTAGGATCGGATCGTCTCACAACACATAATTTTTTTTTTTATGCACGGTACATTCCTGCTGGATTTTTTTAAAAGGCAGATATAGATATACCATGTTTGTACATCATATCCTTAGTGTCCACAAAAAGAATTGCCGAGCCTCGTTTTTTGCAAAATACAGCAGGTGTGCTATATGATGTCCGCAACTCTTAGTTAAATAGTTATTACACTTCAGTCAGCTTAAATGCATTAGTTAATGGCGTCTTGAATACATTTTGGATACTCCCCAACGTTTCCATCCATTTTCAGTAGCTGGTACAGGTTGACCTTCTGGAGCTGCATTGCTTCCTGCAAAAACCTTTCAGCATTACGTTTTTTTCTTTTTTTTTGCAGTACGTACTATTCTATTTCCTTAACGCACCTTAGTAAGTATCCTTGTTAGTATGTCTCCGTCGAAGTATCTTGCAAACCACATTGTGTACATACATTGCAAACCACATTAGTTAATGGCGCCCACATCCTGTTTCAAGGATATCTGCGGTGGGTTCTCCCTATTCTATTTCCTTAACGCACCTTAGTAAGTATCCTTGTTAGTATGGCCTGTATTTGTCGGCGGAACTGAATCCCGCAGCTTCCTTCGTCATTGCTGCGGAGCCGGGAAATCCGGATCTAGTGTTCTGCAAAACTGAACGGAGTTAGAGGAGTACATTCATTACGACGCGAGTGTAGGAATACATAGATGTAGGCGGAAGGAAAGTGGACGACCGGGTGGAGGGGAGGAAGAGACATAGATGGAGGACGGGCGGACGGCCACCGACGGTGGCGTCGACGAGATGGGGTTAGGTTCAGTGAGGACGAGCGGGGAGACCTTGATGCAGGAGTGGTTCAATGGGGAGGTACACCTTGATGCAGACGATTAGGGGCGCAAGGGGAGGTAAAGTTCGATATGGAGGACGGGGGGACGACCGTCGGCGATGGCGTCGACGACAGTGGTTGAGGGAGATTGAGTACGGCGGGGGAGACCGGTTGAGGTAGGCGACTGGGAATTGTATGTTTTGAAAACTGGATGGGAGCAAAAAAAAAAAAAAAAAGATGTACGAACAATGACAATGCTGAGGCACGAGGCAGTCGTTATCAGGCAGTTTGCGAGGCCAGACAATATGGAGTGTTGACCAGACCTGGGCCCACAAAAAAGTCAAAGTATTATTTTGCATGCATGCAAACATGGCCCTACAGCTGCATGCAAAGATTCTCAGCCACACATATAAGCTGCGCGGCCGCTCAGGTGAGCAGAAATTCCGCTCTGGCTTCATTTTGCTTCTTTATTTTTTTTTCTAGATATTTTGCCTGGACGCCATGAACAGATTATATACACATTGATACACGCACACACCGGAGCCGCCATGGACGTTGCCCCTTTCTTGCCCTGCTCTCTTTGCGTCGCCCTGCCGACGCGGCCAGCCCCAGCCCGCATTTGAGCCCAGCGCCACTGGCGGCCAGCCTACATCTCGGTTGCAACCTGTTGGCTTTGCTGTCGACGTCGGATCTTAGGCCGTTAGGCCGTTCGCTGCCCCCTTTGCTCCGATCCCTCCTCTCTGTCGTTCGTTTCCTGTGAGGCATGGGGCCAAACATCAACGTGTCTTCCCGAGCCGGCCAGCTTGGACTACCACATCAACAAAACCGGCATCTTAAACCACTAGAGGGGGTCAAATAACCGGTTTAGAGAAGTTTGGGGTGTAGGATATATGGTTTTATAGTTCAGGGTGTAAATTAGACATAGGAGCAAAGGTCAGGGGGTGATGTAGACTTTTTCCAAATATAATTGGTTGTGCCGGCCATGCCGCGGTGGTTGGATCATAAAGAGTTGCTAGAGAGTGAGAACCGTTCAGATATGAAAATAACAATTTCAAGCTAAAAAGCTGTGCGAGATGATCCGTTAGAAATTTGTTATTTTTTTATCTCACAAACGAAGTCGAGTTTGACAAGATATTTTACATGATCGTGTATCATATCATTTATATGTGTCATTTTTTGTGCGAATTAAGGCGATATTTTTGGCGTGGTTTGCACCACAGATTTTCATGGAGGTTGTGGTTTCCACCAGATATGTTCACTTCACCAAATAGGGCTATACACTATTGTGTGCTATTTCCCTTAATGCAATAAGTGCAATAGCACGCTTTCGAAAAAAAAAAACTATTGTGTGCTATAATCAGCAGAAACCAAAAGGAGGGGCCAACTCTACGCAAAATAACCCTGTCACAGCCTCGTCATTTTCGTCTTCATCGGGCGGCCTATGTGTACAGTACACTACAAATGCACGTTCAGTATGACATCACATCGTTTATCAGTTCTCGTCACCCATCCAAACGGTCTAACAAGTACGTATCTTAATTTGTGTAGAGCTCCTGATGATTAGAAAAGAAAATATCATTATAATTAGAAATTTAGAAAGAAAAGAATAGGGGCAAATGCTTGCTGCCAAGCCTTTGACCAAACCTGACGCCTGACGTCCATGCCAGGCTCCAGCCTTCGTCCTCACTCACTCACGCTCGGCGGCACGTAGTACGTGTGTAAACGCCGCCCTCGTCACGCGAATGACACGCAGCGGCGGCACACGGCACGTTACCGGCGCGACGAGACCACGTCGCGTCATGAGAAAGTGGGGCGCGCCGCGCCGACGTACACAACCAGCCAACGGGTAAAGCGCGCGGCCGGAACCGACGTGTCAAAAGCCGCCATGCACGGACACGCACAGCCACACTCACACGCATGTACGCGCCGGCCGGCCGGTGCATCCGACGGCGGCGAACTCGCGGTCGATCGGCGGCCAAAAAACACAGCATCCATCCGTTACTCCGCGAGATTTCACGAATTTACGTGATCGGCCACGGCCGTCTGTAGCGATCTCACTCACACGGAAAACCACGCCGGTGGCCGGGTGCCCAGGTGGGTCTGGCGTGCGTGCGTGGGCGTCGTGTCCGGGCGGTCGTCGCTCCGATCCCCTCGCACGCCGTCCTATCCTATCCGACGTGACCCGACGCGCGCGCGCGCGGGCATCGCCCCCATGCGTCGCTCGCTGCCGCTTGCCGTCGGGCGTCCCAAGCCAAGCCGTGCCCGTAAGCGCCGTGGTGCGCCACAGCATCCATCGCCCGCGACGGCCACCGGTTTGTCCTGGCACATGGACCGAGAAAGGCGATCGAGCGATCGATACGACCGGTCCCATTCCTCAGCAGCGCGACTGCTGGCTCGTGAGCCGCGGAGCCGTCGAGTCCGATGCACGGAAACGGAGGCAAGCGCAGACGGCAGCTAGGCGCGCCGCGTGCCCAGACAATGTTCGGAGCTCGTCGCGTGGGCACGCACGGATTGAGCACGAAGGCGAGGAGGCCCCAGGCCCGGAAGCGGAAGGAAAGCATCGCGTACGTTCCGACTGGAGAGCGCGGCCGTGAGGTGACTGATGATCATGCGGGTGCTGATGTTGAGACGCTTGACCACAGAAGTACAGAACCACAGGGGGCTGGACAAAATCTGGGCTCCTTGTACCCCCGTGTCTCTCACCCCGGCTGCGGTTGACCTGCAGGCATTTATATTTATTTTTCATTAGAAAGAAAATCCTTACAAATGGCTATTTCTCTATTGTGTTATTGTGTCCTATGTTGCACTGTCTCTCGATGGTCTCTCAATCCATCTGTAAGGAACTGCATATGAAACATACGAACCATTTTTAAGTCCTATTTCATATGCAATGTGATCTTCAATTGAGAAGAGAACAGAGAGATTAGAGGAAGGAATTGCTTAAGAACAAAGATGGTTCTTGGCAAGGGGAGGGGACAATGGCAGCAGGGGTCTACGCCTACGCCTGGCCCATTGTGTGGAGGACGGCGGCACAGAGAGAGAAGGATAAAGGTAAGAAGTTTATATTTCTTCTTAACAGAAAGGATACATTTCCTCTTTATTTATTGTGAGGATTCAACTTGACTTGGTGTAAAATAATCCTAACTTTTTGACTCTTCTTAATTCTGATGAATCTAGGTGGGACGTGTAGCGCGCTATAGTCCTTGAGGGTACCATTCATGTGGGGCAATATTGGGCTTGTCTTGGGCCCGACACCTCCATCGCATATCGCGGATGGATTGGAACTTGATAGATAAAGGTTGATGTACTTACCTTTTCTGACTGTTTATGTATTTTTTCCATTTCTTGTTGTAAAATATCATCAATACTACCCTTTCCCTCAAAAAAAAAAAAAAAAAAAGAAAGAAGAAGAAGAGGTCAGCTCCAACTTTGTAAACCCAAACCTAGCAAAGAACTCGCCTCATTTGCGCACCTACTTAACCCTATAGCGCACAATGGCTCAAGCGTCGATGGAGAGACATACTAAAATTGAAATGTGTAGTTCAAGGATGTATCTCAGGCATGGGTGATACAGTTGGTCTTTGGGAGGATAACATTCAACATTAGACTTTTTATTCTAAATCCCCTAATCTCTACTCCTATGCCCACGATAAAAAGCTTTCACTCAAGGCATATCCGGCTATAGTGCGAATTCTTTGGATCTATTCAGGGTTGCCAATGTGCGAGAATGACATTCAATGAGTTCCTTATCTTCAAGGATGATTTAGAATCTCTTAGAACAGAGAAGAGAATGATGAAACCGATGTGCGGATATATAATTGGAATGGCGGTCTATATAGCTCTAGACAATATTATAGGTGACACTTTGAAATATGACACCGCCTCTTCCTTTTCGTTGGATTTGGAAATCAGAGTGCATGCGAAAATCAAATTCTTTGCTTGGCTTTTTGGTTGATAGACTTAAGACATAAGATTTGCTGAGGAGAAGACACAAACACCTTTAGGAAGGATATCACTGTGTCTTATGTCATGAGCAGGTAGATGAAACCTCAATGCACTTGTTTTTCTAAATGTACTTCAAGCATAACTAGATGGTTTGTTCTTTGGTATACAATGGAACTTGCAAGAGGATGTCTATCATATGTTAATTCAACGGCGATTAAATTTGTTGGACCCTATACTTTATGGATTTATTTATGATTTAGTGTCTGGTGCATATGGAAAGAGAGAAATGGTCTCATTTTTAATCGTAAAAGTCCTATCACTGGAAAAGTGGAAGCAACTCTTCAAGAGTGAAGTTAAACTTCATGTTTTCATATTACATAGTGTCAAACTTATGTTTATAATGAATTGGATCAATATGTTGTAATTTATTTCCACCTGCTCAAGGGACACACACTGGCCTTTTTTTCTTCTTTCCTTCTTTAGGTGATCCTTAGGTAAGTTTTCTTTTGATCCTCTGTTAACAACCAGCTAACATTAGTAACTTTCAACTTATGTTCTAATATATTCGTTGGGGGAGCAAGCTCCACAGTTTTCTTAAAAAAAAAGTCTCATCAGGTGCGGCAGAGTCCGCCAGTTCTTCGGAGGGGGGGGCATTTGGTTGTCCCAAATTATTTCAGGTAGGACATTTTACACTAGGACCCTAGACTTCTCACACATCGTGCAACATTGTTTACTACTATTTGTGCGAGTCTATAGCCTTGCAACTAGACCTAGATAAAATTTTATGTGTTCATCCTAGTCCTTCAAGATGGACATAGGAGCTCGAAAATCTGGCCATGCTCGGGGCCGTGAGGATCTCTTGGCGAAAGTCGGGCACCTCTATAGCTTACACGGCTAGAGGCCGCCGGCATGATGCCGGATCCATCAAGGTTCTACCGGGACGGCGATGAATCCGAGCCTAGGGAGATGGTGATCGTATCAAAGAGTCGATGATGGCGGAGGAAGGCAGTGGCACGAAGACGCCGTGTAGTCGCGGCTTTGCATAGGAGGGAGAGAAGGGGGCGAGTGCATATATGAGGCTGAGGCAGGGAAAACGTGAGCATTTTGCCAATTGCGGACTCCTAGTCGCGTTTTGTCCAACACCTCTGGGCGAATCCAATCGCAAACGCGTGTTTTCTTTGTCCGCGTTGTCGCGACATGTTTGGCGGGATTATCTTAATTCTCCGCCGCAACATGCATTTAAGCCGAAACAAACATGGCCTATGCCACATACGACTTCAGATCCGAACTGAGCCAACGATCACGAATAGCAAGCATGAACACATCAGGGGAAAAATAAATGGTGTAACGACACGAAAAAGGAAAGAAAGGAATTGGACGCAGTGTTCACTCAATTAGCTCGCGAACGACCGCCAACATGAAATTTGGCTAGCAACCAAAAGGCCCATTAGAATCTAAACTTTGAGACTTCTTTTTCTATAACTACGCCTTTGAATGTTTTTGGTTTATATAATGGTACCATTTTGTATGCCATAGTTTTCTAAACTACATCATCCTCGTATTTTTCCTTTTATTTTACAAACCACTTAGTTGTGACAAACTTTTCTCTATCATATAAAATAGTCATTAATTAATCGCATCTATACTTTATTAAAGAAATCAGATCAGATTTCAAGTAAAATTAGATTAGGCAGCTTATGTAGGGAAAATTTAATGTAATTAAAATATGCAATTTCGTCAGAGCCACAAAACTGTGACGTCTTTTGCTATTGCTATAGTTCAGTTACTTGTAGCTGCATATTTATTTTGCTTCCCTAGCTTGTATCAGCAATTTTTCGTAGCCATTAAGTTTGTAGACGTCCTTGGTGTGCTATTTTTCTCAAAGACCCAAAAAAAGGCCAAAAAGAAGCTCACGTCCCACGCTTCTCACACCCGCTCGCGCGCTGCCCCGCGCTACTTATCCCGGACTCTCGTCACCGATCTGGTCCCTGGACACCATACCACCTCCCCTCCTGGTCTCCTCGTACGCCGGCGAAGAGATCCTTCCTCGCCAGCGCGGCGGGGGCCATGGGCCGGCGTAGGTTCCAGCTCGCCAACATGATGCCCAACTCCTGGTTCTACAAGCTCCGCGACATGCGCCGCCCGCGGAGTCATCCTCCTGCCGTTGCCAGCGGCGAGGCCGGGAGCGCGATGCTACCGTCGTCATCGCCGCCGCCGCTGCAGAGAGGGGCAAGGTCCGCCACGAGGCCTGTGTCCCCGAGGCGCGGGTCCGTGGCGCTCCCGCACAGGACGTCGTACTATTACCCCACCCGGGACCGGGAGCTCCCGGCGCCAGAGCCGAGGGACGCTGCCACGGAGGAGGACCGGCATCGGCCCCGGCAGCTCCTCCCCTGCAGCAGCAGTCGCCGTCCAGCTGCTCCAGGAGGCGGCAAAGGGTGGGCGCCGTCAGGGTTGGGCGCGGGCTGGAGGCGAAGGCTCTGGCTGGCGCGCACGACGCTCACCAGAGCCGGCGCCGGGACATGTACGTCGGGCGCGACGGCAGCAGCGACGAGAACGACGACGTCGACGGGGTCCGGAGGCCGGCGGTGATTGCGCCATCGGATTACAGCTTGGGCGGCAAGTTGATCGCGTCAGAGACGGACATCGTCATCGACCTCTGCTCCGAGGGCACCGCCGAGCGGGTGCTCCGGCCGATCGTGACCAGGCCGGCGATGAGGGAGGTCGTCCGGTGCGAGGTGAAGGACAGGCACGTCGTCGACATGATGCCGGCAGGCGGCAGCTCTGCCGCGGAGCAGGGGAGCAAGTCCCACCCGAGGAGGCCGTCCGTGTCCACGGGGCGCCGCCTCAGGACGCGCGTCAACAGCCCGCGGCTGGCGTCCACCACTACCACCAGGTCCAGGAAGAGCAGCAGCAAGTCGACAACCCCGGGGGCGTCTCCGCGTAAGACGACGACACGAGCACCGCCGCCGCCGGCTCTCGCGGAGAGCTTCGCGGTGGTGAAGTCGTCGGCCGACCCGAGGCGAGACTTCCGCGAGTCCATGGAGGAGATGATCGCGGAGCAAGGCATCCGCGACGCCACCGACCTGGAGGACCTCCTGGCCTGCTACCTCGCGCTCAACGCTGCCGAGCACCACAACCTCATCGTGGAGGTGTTCGAGGAGATCTGGGCCAGCCTCGCCGTCGCCGGAGCTGACCCATGAAACAGAAACAACGGCCGGGAGTGAGCTGAGGTCATCGATCCATCATTCGTCGTCGTCCTCCCGCTGCATGCCTTGCCTACACTACTGCATGCTCGATCAGTGCATTCATTTCCAGTTCCGGCAGCGGATTATTAACTAGCTTTAGCCTTTAGTTCCTTGACTTTTTGTTGATGGTTGCAATGACAAAACACCACAAGAGAACTCGACAAAGAAGAAAAGGAAGACATCTTGGTTCCATCTGCCAAAGTTTTTTGGTTCTTTACTTGCTCGGTGATCGTGTGATTCTTCTCCTCCCTGGCTGGGATCGCGTGCGTGGTGCTCGCTGCTTTCTTGAGCGTTACTAGCGTGAACAGTAGCTAGTACAAGGGCCGGGTTGCGTCTGCACTCTGCACTGCACTGGACATCATATCATATATAGTACTCTAGTGCAGATTTACAGTTAACTCTGCGATCTGAAATTAAATCCAGGTGAATCCAGCCGAATCGTAGAGTACAGTGCCAGCTTAAACTGGAGATTAGGGTTGCCTAGCCTACGATATCTAGGAGACCGTACTGGCATATAGAAGCACCCGGCCGTGCAGTTCTGTAGTATAGTAGATCTGTGGGCGAATGTTTGTTGCATCCCTACCTAACCTTGGCTAGATAGATTTTCAACGTGTCGCGCTTGGTGACCCGGAGACAAAACAACGCCCGTATGCAGTGCGCCCACACCACACTGGAAGCAATGGCATATATACGCTCGCCAAAAATACTATACATACAGTCCAGTGCAATATAGCGTGAATCTTGTGGGTGATGATGAGTGTGTACGTCGTAGAGTTTTACTCTGTGTTCTTGTACATTGGACAGTAGCGTATCCATGTGGTCTCTGTTTTGTCTGCGCCGTAGAGAAGCGCCACCGGCATATACTGTAGTACATTAGCAGGTCCTGGTTATGACACAGTTGACTCTTGAGGCGATCATCGGCATCTTCTTTGGTCCTTACAGGCCATAAACTGTGCATACAGCTGCATATATGTAGGAGTAACAGTAAGGCCTGTTTGGTTTTTTTTTTGGAGACCACGCCGTTGCGTGTTTTTCATTAAGCAGAATAAAGTTCAAACAACAAGATACAGCGGTAACCAAACAGTTACCGAAGCGACACCTAGCAACTACTGGATCCAAATGCAGGGATTACATTTTGATAAATTTGCGACAAAACAACCTGACGCACGCAGGGTTAGGCGACCTCCTCGGCCAGCCCCTCGGTGTTGAGGTCCAGAGTGGAGATGTCGAACGCCCCATTGAGAAGGATCTCAAAACGGCGCCGCTTAGCCGGCGGCATTCCCCCTCTAAAGACTTCCCTGACCTTGTCCTCGATGGCGCTGGAGCCTCACCCGCCTCCACTTCCACGCCCAACTTCCGAAGCAAGAGATTCTGAGCCTGCAGAGTCGCATTACCCGCCCTCGGTCGCGACGCGACCCGGGCACCGCGACGCAGGTGTGGGTAGAGGGTCGAGGCGACGACCGGCGCAGCGCTGGTCCCGACTTGAGGAGTGGCGTGGCCAGGGCACACACATCCGATCCTCAATCTCTTGCAAAGACAGACCTGGCGGCGCGAGGCGGCGTCAACCACGCCATCGCAAGATGAGGGCGGCTCCAAGTGAACATGGTGGTCGGTCATCCGTCATCGATGGCGGCCGAGCTGTCTCCGCCCGCAACGTGAACCAAGAACAGAGGCAACGGCGTAGGTACCCTCTCCCTGCGCGCCTCATCGCGAGCAGCACGCCACGGCAGCGGCGGGGGTGAGCTGATCCATGCGTGACGGCGTCGAGGGGTCCGCCAAGCTCCACTGGACCGCCACGGAAGGTGGGCGAGCGATGAGGGAGGCCGCGAGCTCATCAAGCATCGGGTCCACTCTAACCGGGAAGGGCCCCACGACCTCGTCCCAAGACAATTGTGAGCGGCGGAGGCCACACGCCGTTTTCTTTGGGCCCATCCCAACACATCTCCGGTCCGCCGGGCAGCTCGGCGAAGGCTCCTCCCGAGGCGGCGGTGGTGTAGGTGACGCGTGGGGGGTCGGGATCGCCCGTGCCGGCCAGCCGCCGTGGCCGCCGATCCAGCCGGCGGGAGGCTCGGGAGGAGCTCACGGCATGCGAGGCCAAAGCGGTCGCGACTTGGCCGTGGTAGCCCGGAACGCCGGTGGGCAGCGGTAGCAAAAGACGATGCCCCTCGCGGCAGGGTAGCAACGCGACGGAGGTGCGAAACGCGCCGCGGACATGCCCGTTGGAGAGGCAATTGAAGCAACGGCCGACCAGCTCCGACGGGACGGGCCGGGCGGCGCGGTCCGACGGTGGTTGGAGACCGCGGCGCCACGCGGAGGACCCGCCGCCCCGGCCCGTGGCCGCGGGGAGAGGTGCACGGCGGTGGGGCCCGGAGGTGGGCGGGGCGCGCCCGGCGCCAAGCGGCCGCACCGCGCCGCGCGGACCTAGGCGTTGGTGGACGGAGACGCGGTTGACCGGGCCCGGGGCAGCCACGATCGCTCGCGCACCGGCCCCGAACAAGGATGAAGCTGAAAGGCCCCGAGGCTGCGCTGCGTTGGTACGCCATGGTTCTTCATCTTTGCCGCGATGCGGCCGCCTATGCCTCTTCTTCTTGGCGGGCCATCACGCGCGGACGAGGCGGGGATGGTGGGAGCACCAATGTCGGACCGGAAGCCACGCCCGGGTGGCCTCGACGGGTCCAATCATCACGACTTAAAGGTGGCCCATGGTGGCGACAGCACCGTCCCGCAGCGCCAGAGACGGCGGGACGGGGTGGAAAGGATGACCGCACCCCATGGCACGGGGCGGTGGAGGTGCGGAAGGTAGCGGCGGGATTGGCTCCTCAAGCTCGTCGTCGGAGCAATCGGACATCGGGATATCATCCAGCGTTCCCCCCTTGGTCCCGCCGATAGAAGAGGAAGAAGGGGTGAGCCTCGGCGGAGAGGCACGCCCGGTGCCGGCGTCATCGACATCGAGGCGGAACCCTCTCGCCCCTTCGACCGTGACGGAGCCAGCTTCTCGGCGGGGTGTTGCCGCCAAGGCCCCCAAGGCATGTCGCCCTCGTCGATGTTGTAGGCCGGCGTAGAGGCCACGACCGACGCCGGTCGCGGACACAGCAGTGGTCGCGTAGTCCCACCTGGCGGCGGCGGCGCGCCCACCATGGGTTGCGGCGGCGAGGCGGGCGGCGCGGCGGCGACTTCGCCCACCTCCTCGGCAGCGTCGCGGTAGCCGCGGCGGCGCAACATCCACATCGAGACATCGACGACGAGCCCTCCATCGACCGTGCGGCAGCCAGCCGCCCGCCACGATAGATGGGGGAGCGGGGAGAGAGGCAAAGACGAGCCGGGGCGGTGGCACCCGGCCCGGCGAGTCGAGCGACAAGGCCGTGGTGCCCGCCACGGGCGACCCTTAACGGCCGTGGGGGCGAGTCCGGCGGCTGGCGGCTCGGCGCCCGTCGAGCCGTCGACGCGGCGTACCACGGGCGGGAGGGGGCGGTGCGGCGCGTGGTCGCGACGAAGGGCGGGCGGGCCGCCATCGGCGCGGCCCGACGCTCCGGGCCCGGGGGAGCGGGGGCCGGGGGTGGGCGCCGGAGCTCCGCCCGGCCCCGGAGTGCCACCGGCGGAGGCGAGAGGTGCCCGCGGCACGCCCCCGGCGGAGTGCTCGACGAGGGATGTTGGAGCTCCTCCGGCCGGCCCCATGGATGGATAGATCAGCGGGGGGCGACCTCGGATCCGAGCTCGGAGGGGATGGGGAGGCTGCTAGGGAGGAGTACGCCGGTGGCGGGCTGGCGGCGGCGCCGTCGCCACGGGACGGAAAGCAACGGTCGGGAGGGTCGGGAGGCATTCGAGCAGCTACACACTACAAATGTTAATTGTTCCCCCGTACCTTCATTTGGACCAGTAAGGCCTGTTTGGTACAACTTCTTGTGATTCTCTCAAACATTGGCTAAGCGTCACATTTTGATCTAGTTCTTATTTTCAGATTCTATGTAGTGAACATTAGAATCTGCATTATTGATAAAAAGTTAAGGGTGTTTGGATCTTTTTTTTTTTTTCGAAAGCGTCCATTGTGGACGTGCTTCATTAAGAGAAATTAGAGTATCATTACATCCACCTTGACTCTTTTGGATCTTATTCTCAAAGTGATTACTTCCTTTGCAAAGTGAAAACCTCCAAATATTAGGTTTGGGGTAGATAGTTGGATTTTAGAATCTCATTTTAGATCAACTGTTTGAATCTCTTTCTAATTTTCCTTAATAGATCCCAACATGCCGTAATGTAGCAGCACATTTTGCCGGAACTCTTTTTTTTTTTTCCATTTTTTTGTGAAATATGCCTTGAGCATCATGAATTTTAAGGCTTCTTCGACTTTGGTTGGTTACTATAGCATAGAGTCGGAGCTAGAAAGAGCATTATAGCCAAAGAGACCCGGACCCTACAAGCGATAGAGCGATCATACCTACCTTGATATAAAAAGCGATAGACTGTGGCGGATCCAGGGGCGGGCTGCCGGCTGCAGCGCCCCTGGGAGGTTGATTTTTATGGAAATTATTGTAGCGTAGGCATTAATTTATCATTAAATCTTTTGACTTTAGTTAAGTCTCCATTAATTAGCCCTCCCTGAGACCCCTATCCTGTCCCCATACTTTCTTTTGTGTCGTCCAAGGCATGGGGTGCTGCCACTCGAATTGTGCTACAAATTCTGCATATGATTGGGGCAAACTCTCCACTGGAAGAAGATGAGTTAGGGCGTCTCCAATGGTGATCAAATAGCTAGCGAGGAGGAATTTATTGGTATGAAGCAGCAATTTGCAAATAGCTAGTCCCAAGAGGTATAAAAATAATAAAAAAAACACGTTCATTTGGCTATCGAGGAGAGAGACCAAATAGCTAGCGACTCCCCCAAATAGCTAATGACTAATAAATATCTAATCTAGTCAATCTCCTAAAACATCTCTCACACATAACTCTCAACTATAGTGTTTATTTTTTCTTATTTATATTTCTCATCTAGCTAGCTATTTGTAAATTGTCACCGATAAGCCAATAGGATTTCTCCTAGTAGCAATGATTTAAGAACCATTGGAGGCGCCCTTACAACCAGCTGGTAGACTCTGCACAGGAAAAAGCGGCACGAACCAGACAAACAAATTCACAGTCCCACGGAGGCGATTCGGACACGGTCACACTGATCGAACAGCTTGTACGGACCTCCCCTCGTGGTTCCTTGTCCCGTGCGTTTGGGCGTTTGGCTGGGGGCTGCCCTGAGTCAACACACACGTGTACGTGCAAGCGGCAGCTGCACAAGTAGCGAGAAAAGCCAGGCCCTCTGTAAATCCTCTGTAAAAAGAATTCAGGCGACTGGTGGCGAAGAACACACGCTGGTAGACTCTGCACAGGAAAAAGCGGCACGAACCAGACAAACAAATTCACAGTCCCACAGAGGCGATTCGGACTGACACTGTCACACTGATCGAACAGCTTGTACGGACCTTCCCCTCGTGGTTCCTGCTAAACCCTTGTCCCGTGCGTTTGGGCGTTTGGCTGGGGGCTGCCCGAGTCAACACACACAGTCAACACACACGTGTACGTGCAAGCCGCAGCTGCACAAGTAGCGAGAAAAAGCCAGGCCAGGCCAGGCCCTCCGTCAATCTGTGATCACTCAGAGTCAGAGCGCCCGCCGGTGCTGTGTGCGCAGGACAGAGGCGGTGCTGTGTCCGCAGGCCAGAGGCCGCTAGCGGCCGGCGAAGCTTCGGTCGAGCCAGCGGTCACTCGGCAATGACAGACTGTCCTGAGCCAGCGGTCACTTCTGGACCCAGGGCGGCAGCCGGCAGGGCCGTCGGTCGTCGCATGGCGGTGATGAGGTCCATTGCCGGTCAAGCTGAGAGACCTGAGAGGCTACCAGGGACAAGGACGGGCTCTCTCTCGGTGACATGGCGTGGCCACTTGCAGCCGAGCGTACGTCCGGGTAGGTGACATGTCATGTCACTCG
Source organism: Hyparrhenia diplandra (assembly GCA_015847255.1). Classification (NCBI taxonomy): domain Eukaryota; kingdom Viridiplantae; phylum Streptophyta; class Magnoliopsida; order Poales; family Poaceae; genus Hyparrhenia; species Hyparrhenia diplandra. The sequence goes on from JADLZK010000137.1 coordinate 83,055, forward strand.
TGCGTGCGTGCGTGGTGGCTGGCGCCGCCCGTACGTGCGCGGCCGTGGCGGCAGCCAGCGAGTCTGCTCTGCTCTGGGCGTACGTGTGCGTGGATACGGACACGGACACCAGCGCAGCGCACGGACCGATCCTCGCGAAAGAGACCGCAGGTTGTGTCGCGGATACGGGTTGCTTTCTTCACGTCTCGTGTAGTTGTAGCACAGCGCCGCGCAGCGAAGTGCGAGGCCAAATGTAGATAGAGGTGTATAAACCAGCGGCATGCAGTAGGGAGCTTGCAAGAAAAACCCCAAGTCCATCTGAAGACGGCGAAGGCGTCGACGAGAAACCGACCAGCTGATAAACAATGAGACAATAATGCCAGATTCGGGTAGAGAGGGAGAAAGGGAAAGAGACAATGAAGATAATTTCGGCAGTGATTGCACAGTGGAAAGGGCTCCTACCAACCCAAGTCAATTCCGTCAATTCCTTGCTTGGAGTCTTGGACAGCGGAAATGAAAGCAACAGACAAAGACCAGATCAAGCAGGCAGATGCGGCTCATGATTGCAAAACACCACACGGTTTGGGGCGGGGACCCGAGCCGAGCCTCTCTTCTTTGGCCCGGTCCGCCCGCCGGTCCCAACCGATTGCCTCGGGCCGGCTCCGCCTCGGGCCTTCACGCCGCGTTTGCTAGCTTTCGGGCTTCGCTGCGCGACGAGCCGTCGAGCGCCCCACCCGCCCCACATACCCCCATGCGGCCGCCCCACGGGCCACGGCCTTTTTTTTTTTTTTTCTTTCTCCTCTTGCCTCATTGCTCTCTTCGTCCCCTACTGCCCATCTTCTTACCACGCCGGCGGCCGCGAGCGGTTGGTAAGCCTTAACTACTAGTACTGCCTAGGGCCAAGACCGAGGGATCGGATCGGCGTGACGGGTGCAGGCGTGCAGCCACAGTGGAAGGCGGCGCAACGATACAAGAGCTACCTACACGGGACGTCCAACGCCGCGACTGCTGCTGATGCTGATGCATGCTGTGGAGCTTGCATGTACGTAAATTGTTAAATTTGAGCAGGTGGGTACCAAACGATATAGGATGTTGAGCCCGGTTTTTTATCAAAAGTCCTGGCTGACTCCTTCGTGCAGGTACACCATGCATTTCAAGAGAATATTGAAGTGGCTTCTTCATCCATCCAAAAGACTGCAATATAGGCAATGCAGACAATGCTAAAAATGCATACACTTAACCCTCCACCAGACACAAATTTCTTCTCTTGCAAGTCCACCAGATGGAGTTCATTCCCAGGAACCACATCGGCATGATGAGTTCAGGCTGGGCTTGCCACCGCCAATCATGCTCAGTGGGGCTAAATGTTACACTGATGCTTCCTTAGCTCCGGGCAAAGCAAATGCGAATCCAAGAAAAGCTGGGTTGGGGATTTTATCCCTTGACCCGGTGCATAATCACAAGTTCTTCATCGCAGCTCAGATCAGGCAAAGCAGTACGACACTCGTGGCTGAGGCTGCAGCCCTAGTCTTGGTGGCTGCCATCACCAAGCTGCTTGATATAAATGAAATCTCATTCCGATAATCAGGTTCTTGCCAAATTCTTCAATTGACTCGCCGCCTCACTGGGAAATCAAGCCTTTACTCAAAAAGTTTCTTAACAGATATCAAGCAGGAGTCGAAGTCTGAAGATTGTGAGGAATCTAAACATAACGGCTCACTCTTTAGCCAGCCAGGCTTTAAGGAGTGCTGATGAAGATCATAGCCTGTACCAATTTAAGTCAAATGGAACTAGGTGCCCACTGCTCGACACTACAATCTATATACAGCAAGGAGCCAGAAACGGATGAAGTCACACCGGCTACCCGATTGTTCCTAAACTAAGGCCATGGACCATGTTAGCTTCAATTAGCTCCAAACCTAACTGTGTCACCGATAGAAATTGCCAGTGTCATTAACATTATAGTGGAAAAATCCAGCGTCACAAAAGACAATCCAAAAGTTAATCAAGTGTTTGGCTATAAAACCATCCAAACTACAAAATGGACAAGTTTAGAGGCTGACTCACAATACATTGACTTTCACATAAATGGATAAGTTTACAAACCGACTGACATAATAATATATTAGGGGTCTTTGGTTCAATATCCCGTTCGTGTGCCATGCATTAAAAAGACGTTTAGTTAAGCTTGCAGGTGGGGCAACCAGTTTTTCCTAGTGCAAAAGCACCAGTGTGCGCAGCTGTTTTTGACACACGATGGAGGACAGGCCGTATCTATTGAAGATAACGTTAGGCAATCATGTCTAAAATCCAAATATGATACATCAACTTCCAATCAAATTGCAGACCTCACAACCACAAGCTATGTACCAATAATTGCACACCCACCATATCTACAAATCAGGAAGCTATAACAAGGTGGCCATCATAGGTCTTAAAATCAAACCAATAAAATCAACTGAGAAATCATGGAAACCACTGCCGTTCAAGTGAGAATTATAACTCAATGCAAATATTCAAATGATATTCATTCTTAGCAAACGTTCACATTCAGACTTTTGACAAAAGTACCATTAACATAGCAACTTCACACAACCATGAGTTGAAAACTCAGAAACTGAATAGGCCAGAAGACTTCACACAGTCGAAAGGCTAAACCTATGGGCGAGCAGCAACTGGTGCTGGAGCTGGAGCAGCACCAGCAGGACCAGGACCAGGGCGGGGGCCTCCCTGTCCACCAGCCGGCCTATCCTCCTGAACAAAACACAATGCAACATAATCATATTAGCCACCACAAAAATCAAATTGAAGGAGAACAGGAAAACACAAGGATACAAAGAACACACAGCATACACTCCTTGAAAAGCATATACAGCAGTCTAAATTGCAAGTAACAGGACAAATTATGGTCTAATGATTCAGCAAAGTTTGCACAAAAGCACAGTATTTGACAAGGTAGTATATATGAATAAAACACAGTTAACATTTCACATTCTTAATTGATCAGCTTTTAATATGTAGGTAATAGCTAACAAAGTGAGCAAAATGGTAGTAACTATTGGGACCTGTTCATCCCACAGGCACTGTTTACGGCCATAGGGGCAACGTATTAGTCCCAAACATATGATATTTCAAACAAGTCATGCTCAAGCAGGCAAGCAGAGCAAATATAGCATTAAACATTTTCCATTCTTAATGACCAGCTAAAAATTACAGCCATCAGCTGATAAAGTGAAAAATGGAGTAAATGTTGGGACCTGTTCATCCCACAGGCACAGCATAACAGCCTTAGGGGCAACGTAGAAGTCCCAGATACATGACATGTCAGGCCAGGAAGGAAGTAAAAGTGGTTAACTAGCAATTGTGTTACATCTTAAGTACCAAAAAAAAACAGCGCCAAGTGATACACAAGCAGCGATGGAGACATGGAATACATCCATGTCTGGAAATTTCCCATCCTTAATGATCAGCTGAAAACAAAATATCAACTGACAAAGTGTATAAATGGTTGTACATGTCAGGGACCTGTTCATCCTGCAAGGCACTATCGACTTGCCAGCAGGGCAGACAAAGTCCCAAACAATATGTTCGTACTCTATGTGAAACACCACGCTCTATGGTACAGAATTGGGAATGGTGATCCTACTACTACCATTGCTTGCAAAGATTACTTAAGTAGGCACAAAACCAATTTCGTCAACTAAGGATAGATGATTCTATTTTCACACATCCTATTTAAAATGATCAGATATTGGAAAATGAGCACAAAACCAATCAGATGATCAGGTCAACTAAGGACAGCAGATTCTATTCACGGATATCCTATTTAAAATGATTAGAAAATAACATATGGTAAACAGCTGAAAGGCAAACTAATGAAATATAACTGAAGGCAGTTGGCCATTAAGACAGGGCTATCAGGACATCACGAGATCGGTGTATCTTACAGGTACTAAATCAGAACAGTATTTGTCATCAGGAAACAAATCAGAACAGTATATGCTATCAGGACACAATCAGAAGTATGTCCATCAGAGGAACTGGAATCAATTAAAAGGCCCGTCATAGAGGAGATAAACTAATCAGCAAGTAGACTCTCATTAGACAGGCTCTATTAAGAACACAAACATGTATTGACATATCTGTTTTCAAACACATAGTCCACAGGATATTCAATATAAACGCTAGATCAGTGAGCGAAGCATACCCTGCGTCTGAAGCGCTCCGGTGGCTTGCGGTCCCTGCGCTTCTCACGGGATCGGACGCGGACGATGTGAGCGTGGATCGCGCACGAGACACAGTGGTGTACCTTGGCGTACAGCTTCGGGAGGACGTACCCTGAGCCACAGACCATGTTTACCCTCGTCAAATTAAAAGTCGCATAAAAGATTTACTGAAGAAACAGATCTGGACGAATAGAGGGATTTACCATCATGGACGCACGCTTCCTGGACGTCCCTGATGGCCGCCTGCTCCACGATGTTCCTCACCTGAAACCTCTTGATCGCCTTGTCCTGTGACGGGCATCAAAAGGAAAGTGGAAACCACGTACGAATCAGAAAAATTTCATCACAGGGGCAAATGAAGAGAAAAGGCAAGGCAACTGCGGAGGCCTCTACGCACCTTGGGGCAGCACTTGGCGCAGTTAGAGCAGCGGATGTACTTGACGTGACCGCGGCCATGCTTGTTGCGGCCGCCGTTGCGGCGCTTGAAGGTCTGCGGAGAGAGAGCAGGGAGTGAAGCGAATTAGATTGAGATGTACATGCAAAGGGAGGAAGATCGAGCTTGATGCTTGGGACTCACCATGGCGGCGGCGCGAGGTCGAGTTCTGAATCCCCACTAGGGTTCCGCGAGGTGAGGGAGGAATGTTTTATAGGCAGCGGGTCGGTGGTGGAATTGTACTGGGCCGTTTATGGGCCCAGTCATAGTCGAAAGGAAAAGAATGTTGGCCCGGCCAAATTGTATCTCTTCGAAGACAACCCAATCCCAAAAGCAAGAAGTCCTATTTTCATCCCTCAACTATCGGCAAAGTCTATTTTTCCTCCTCCAACCGCAAAACCGGATAGAAGACCTCCCTCAACTTTCAATACAATTCACTTTTTCCTCCCTCGGTGGTTTTGAGTCCGGTTTTCACCCATGTGGCACCACGTTAGCATGCCATGTCATCTGATCGCTCCTCTCTCTGGCCCCGCATCTCTCCTTCCCAGTTCGTCATCTTCCCACCGCAACTCTGGGCCCGGGCGCGTGAGGAAGTCGACGCAAGCCGCGGGTGCGCGGGTGCGTGTGGCCTCGACGCCTACCACGCCCGCACGCGACCTCGACGACGGCAGCAACGACCTCTGCGTGCAGCTCTGGGCGGCGGCGTGGCCAATCTCCTCTACACGGAGCGGAAGGAGGAGCAGCGGCGTCGGCCGTACTAGCGCAGGCAGGTGGTCGCCGGCGAGCTGACAAGCGCCATACGCGATGCCGACTTCATGAGCGCCGAGGTAAAGGCCGGGCGGTAGCCTGTCAGGCCAGCATCCCGCTCCCGTATCTCGCGCGCTCGCCCGCACGGCCCTGCCGCGGCCGCCCGCACTTGACTGTGTCGAGCATGTTGGAGCAAACCACGTCATGGATGTGCGGCGATGGAGACGGGCAGATGCATGGGCGTTGTACGTCAGGTCTGGATGCATGTGAGCCAAGTCAGCTGGAGATCTATTCTTGTGGAGAGAGTAACGGCTCGTGGCAAGAAGTTTGCGGTCACCAGGAGTAGATGCGTTCGTGCGCATGTTGGACGACAAGGCTGCATGGTGTCGGTGTGGGCGATCCTCGATTCCAACAGAGCAGGCGAGCAGCGCGTCCACGCCCTGGCCATCCCGCCCTGCCGCGCGGACCTCGCCAAGCCTCGGCATCACGGGCGCCGGTGCTCGTCGACGCGGGCCGGTGAAGAGGGGCGGACGAGGCCAGTGCTCCTCGGCGCGGCACCGGTGCTCCTGCGGGCGGCCATGGCGGCCTCTGTAGAATGGTGCCTTCTTCCGTTCTTCCTCGTCCGTGTTCTCCACAAATTCTCGAGCGTCTGCTATCACCGCGCTGCCGCCACCAAGCTCCAGCGGCTCCCCTTTGAGGTGCGTGCAGTGGATCGCTCCAGCCTGCACGTCTCGGCTCAAGGCGCTGGATGTGGAGTCGCTCCGCGTGAAGACCGGCGAGACGCTCGCCGTCACCTCCAGCCTGCAGCTGCACTGCCTGTTGGCCTCCGATGACGACTGCCACCAAGACGTACAACCAGAGCAGCAACGACGGGGACACGAACGAGCGGCAGCGGAGCCCGGAGGCCGGGGTATCCCCGTCGACGTCGCTGCTGCAAGCGCGGCGAGCGGCGCGCAGGGGGCTCGTTTGGGATGGGTTCAAGGTGCGCGAGCAAAATGGCGACTTATTCCTGTGCTGGCTGGACCGCATCATCTCTTTTCTTTTCCTTGGGAGGCTGAGTCAGCGTGGGGCCCACATCTGATGTGGCGCCAGATGTGCAAAAACCAGACAACAAACCAGCTTTGGAGGTAATCTGCACGGTTTGGATAGATGAAGGAGGGCGTTTATGCGGTTTTTTTGAGATAAAGGGAGGCAAAGTAGACTTTCGAGAAAAGATGAGGGAGGTAAAAGTGGACTTTTTCCATCCCAAAATATCCAGAAAAAAAAATACTGGGCCGTTTGTTGTTGAACGAATGAAATAATTGGAAGTTCTAAATTGGTTTCATCACATTTTGTGTTGCTTTTCTACAGCTAGAACACTTCTTTTTTTTTTTTTTTTGAGGATTCTACAGCTAGAACACTTGTTGAGCACATTATTTTTCTCATTGTCTTAGCTTTTCGATTAGATTTTCATTGCAAGATTTGTGATTCTCTTGTTAGACTTTGGACAAGCATGGTTTAAGCCCTTTTTTTTAACTGTTTCACCATGGTATCACAGTTATTCTCGACAAAGGTTATGTTTTCTTACATATTCCCTCCGTCCAAGAGTCTTCGTCGTGTTAGCAAAAAACTTTTTTTCAGAAATCTCCGTCGTCTTAGTTTGGGACCACGCGCATGCATCGTTCGAGTAGCCCGCAATCAATGCTTGGCCGTTTTGCGTCGCTGGAGTACCCCTCCGTTCCCTTCCGTTAGAGTCTCACACCGCCGCATGCCGCATGCCTTCAATGATTATGTTTAGTGCACTAACGGCGCCGTTTACTTGGGCAAACTAATGGACGGTGAGCATTAAAATGATGGGGGCGATTAAATGAAAATTGGCACTACATGCTACTCGTTACTACGCTTCTTGGTCATCGCACCCAAGCCAAATACGATGGAGACTCTTGGACGGAGGGAGTATCTTTTAAGCCTTCTGCCTCTTCCTTAGCTCTTCTTCTTCTTCTTCTTCTTTTTTTTGATATGATCGTCATAACTCTCTACAAGTACATGCTCAATAAAAAAATATTTAGGATGCGTTTGGCACCATGGAACCATTCCGACTCAACCTCACCAGCAAATGATCAGTATTTACGGAAACCGAGAGAAACAACTCTGCCTTTTTGTGCTACGCAGGTGAATCGATAGAAACGTAGTTTTACACGTTTTTTTTGGTTCCGTCTCGCATTCTTTCTTTGTGGTTTTGCAAAGAATTAAGTGCAACAAATTTAAGTTTATTTATTTATAAGTTGCTTTCTTCCAAAAAAAAACAGGTTTTTAAATGTATTTTTGTTTATATAGTTTATTAAAACGAGAAATAGCATTTGCGGAACCAGAATCTGACTTTAGCATAGCAAACCCTAAAAGAAAATACACACATTTGTACCGGCTTTTCTCACACCGCCGCACTTAAACCCTAACCAAAATCACCACGGCACCACCTCCAATATATACACGCGCCCCAACAAACCATCGTCCTCTTTCGCCCCACCGCGCGCCCATGTCGCTCGACGGCGTTTTCTCCACGGTCGAGGCCCTCGCGCGGCTATTAGCCCGCTGCCCGGCGCTCCACTCCGACCCGCGCCTCCACGTGCTCGCCTCGTCGCCGGCCGCCGCGCTCGCCGAGCTACTGCTGCACCCGCACTACACCATACCCGTGCTCGGCTACTTCCTCCCGGTTGCGCCGGCCCTGATCAACCAGGCTGTCGCGCTGCTCCGCGCTAGACTGCACTCGTGGAATGATGACGCTGCTCACCTGGAGGATGAGGCCGGGGAGGGGACGTCCGCGTCGTTGAATTCTACCTCTCCAGGCGTAGGTACCTGCGGCTGCACGAGATAGCGTGCCTCGCGCTAGCGCGCGCCCTCGACCTCGCACCCTACTTGCTCAGGTGAAGTGATTAGTGGCCCGCTCCTAGGCACTTCTGTACTTGTTTGCACTCCCAATTCGTCACCACTGAATTTTGGAGCAGAGCAATTGACCTATTCCTTAGACTGTACTTGCCATTTGGCCGGGTAGGCGCCAAATTGACTACAATTATTAGGTTTCTGCGTGGCAATGAGCAGATAGTAAACATTAAGCCTTGCTTTCTGTAGAATGTTTAATTTAGTTTAATGGACTGAGCCATGAAATGTTGCCACCTCCAAACCGCTGTGTTCAATTTGAATAGTTTCATGCGACATGCATGCAACATAATTTGAAATATAGGCATATTTTAGTTTACCAGTTGCACATATTGGGGAAAACAATTAGTTGGTGTTATTTGGACTGTCTATCAAGTCTGCATTACGAATCCTGTTTGCCAGGGAGTGCTAATTTTGCTCTTCAACGTTTGTGAATCTGGCCTCCTGTGGAATCCATATGTCGGGTAATGATCTGGGTGGACAGGAGTCCAAACCTAGTATAATTTTTTTGACTCAAATGCAAATGCCGCAGTTTGCACAGATGCAAGTATCTTTCAGGTGGAACTAAAATATTTGCTGATTTAATTGAGCTTGCACGCTCAACTCAGTGGGCTAGAAGACATGGAACCATTATCAGGATTAGTAGTTACATATGCCAAAATTTACATGCACGTTTCAATTATCAGGAAATTTACGTGTGCCTGCTTTGCTAATGAACCATGGCACACATTGGTTTGGAGCTTTATATAGTGTATTATGGTCAATTGTTACTCCAGACGCTTAAGAGGTAAGCTCGTCTGTAGTGAAGTCTTACTACAGATGCGTCTTGTTTGTATCACAGACGGTTGTATATGGACACACGTTTGTAATATATCCTTATCACAGACGAGCATGGGCGCATCTGTGATACTTTTTACATAGTGTCTTAACTAATTGGATTTTTGTGCAAATAATGGCATGTAAACAAATATTATATTTATGTCGTGCAACTAGCTTACCACTATTATTTCTGGCAGACCTGTTTTGAACTACTTTAAGTTTTCTCCACCACCATTCCAAAGGCTTCTATGTGCAAGTTTCCCATCACAAGTTACTTCCAAGGTACTTATTGACATGTGTCAAATGCATGTCTGCCTTACCTCTCATCTCCACTATTTTTTTTTTGGAAACACAATGGCAGGAGCTCTCCTTTTCATTTAAGTTAGGAAACTCATCTTCACTATATGACCTGCATAGCTGCTTTTCAGCTTCTCACTACACCTTTGACTCTACATGTGATTTTACCTGTTGGATTTGAGTTGTACTCAGACTGTACTTAAATGGTTTACATCTTGATTGATACAGTTTTGCTTTCAGGAACTGCATTTGTTTCTTAATGCTGCACAAGTATCTCGCCGGTTTCTAGAATTGGAACCCAGAATATTTTGTGAACAATGGGATTGGTCTTAATTGCTTTTTAGACCTTGCACATAGTACCGCTGACTATAGTTTAGTTGACTCCTCACTTGGATTGGACTTGAAATGGTGCACGATACATATTCTTATGGTGGTTTTAAAAGCAAGCGGTATGACTATTGAAAGTTTTGGTCTGCGAGCAGATGAAGCATTTAAATGTAGTCTGAGGTTTCTTCTTGCTTCCCTTTCTCTTGCTATTGTTTCTTTTGTTTGGAGACTGGAGAGCATCATGGTATTCTGGTAACAACCTATTGTGCTTTTAGGTGGAAGGAGTTTTGCATGGACACCTCCTTAGAGAAAGCCTCTTTATATCGTCAGAATGACAATAGAAATTGAGAAGTAGTATAGATGGTCTCATCATGCCTGAATGTTTGTTGGATTGGCCAGATGTTGCAACAGGAGGAAATTATAGCATTGGAAGGTATGAGCATTTCACCTTTATTTTCCACTGTTCCTTGTTTCTCACTGCATTTGTGTTGCTTACACTTATCTGTGATTGTTTTATCTGTCAGGCCGTTTGTGCTTACTGCTACTTTAAGAAAGAGTTACGAGGTAGCTTTGATGGCAGTTGGCCACAAGTTGCCTGTACTTCTCTCTATGGGCCTGTTGGTGCTGGAAAAACTGCACTTATTCACAAGTTGTCTGAAACAGTTGGAAATCGAGGTATTTATGATGTATGTTTATGAAGATCTATTCAAGTTAAAAAGTGTCTGAAGGGTGTCCAACTGATGGATATGGTTTGATTCCCGTCCCATAAAGAACGCACCTCACATTTTTTGACGTGTTAAACTTCTAAAATTTGATGACCAGATTTTTATAGAAAATAGTATCAACATTTGTATCTTTAAATCTTTTAATATGAAAATATAATCCATTATTAATCTTAAGTTACTTAGTACACGTCATAAATTTTGGGGAGAAGGTGTATCCTGGCAAGTACTTTAATCCAAAAATTTTTATTCAAAAAAGGATATTTCCAAATTGTAAAACGTTTGGCTTTTCTAGATACATTGCTTTAAATAGACTAGACATAGTGTACATGTAAGTGCATAGCAAAAGCTATGTATCGAGAAAAGCCAAAGGGTCTTATAATTTGGAATGAAAGGGAGTAGTTTTTTTTTTGTATATATTTGGTCAAACTTTAAAAATTTTGATTTCTCAAAAGCGAGATGTGCATTCTTTATTGGGATGGAATGGGTATATGCTTACTGAGCCACATACTTAATTGTGTGAAAGGAGTATGCATAGGAACAAAAAGATCTGTTGAGGACCGAGCGTAGCTCGGTTGGCTTGTTCCCAGTGGTTGGAGCAGCCGGTCCCTGGGTCCGATTCTTGAATCCAGGGGCCTCACCTCGATTTATTCCCCGTTTTCATCTGTAGTGTGAGTGTGGGTGGTGTGGGCATGTGTTCGTGCATGTACAAGATACTACAGTTGTACCCATATGAGAGGCTTCAAAAAAGGAACAATAAGTTCTGTTGTATCGTACTATCGTGTTTATCTGTTGGTGATATACGCCGGATGTTGTTACTGGTTCCAGAACTGAATTTTGCTTCTTCATATTCCAGAATCCATAGGCACACGCAAAGGGTTATTTATTTATTTAATTTAAGTATGTGCATGTACATCACATTTTCTGTTTATTTCTAACATTTGATAAATTATTTAGTCAAAGGCGCCCAATGGTTGGAACCTTTCGCAAAAATCTAGAAAAATCATGATTCCATAGTTCTGTTTCATCTTTATCCAATACAAAAATTGCTGCTTATTGAAGCTTTTTTTTTGAAACGTGTATCTCATCCCTGATGATGGCATGACACTGTTGATCTTCTATAAATATTTATCCATCTTGTTAATCTTCTATATATTTAAGCAAAGTGCATTTGCAGTACTTTTTATCCACATGGATGAGAAAATGGATGGTAGGACCTTATTAGGAAGTTACGTTTGAAGAAACCTGGTGAATTCAAGTGGGCTCCTGGTTTGCTTACACAGGTCTGTATAGGAGAGTACTGTTCTTCATATAATCCTGGGGTAGTTTCTTTTTCCTCCTAGCATATTAATATCTTTCATCCTATGCCGAGCAGGCCATTGTCAAAGGGTTTTGGATTGTGTTTGAAGACATAGACAAGGCACCTAGCTATGCATGTGCAGTCAATCTTACTACCTTTATTGAAGGTTCAAATACCTTTTCAGTTGGCTATGCAGAGGTAAGACTTGCCTTCTGATTTCTGACAATACTCGAAGTTGATTACTTTTGAAGTTACTCTGTGTGCGCGCACACACGCAAAATGCTAAAACCCTGTTGTAGATTCATGAGTGCCACTGTAATAGAGGAATAAGTCACTATCGTCTCATGTAGGCCATTGAAGTTGCTGAGAGTTTCCAATTCTTTGCTACCATCACTACATCAAAGAATGATGTTTCCCATGATCTGCCAGGTTTGTCAGTTGGTTGAAATTATATATGATGTTATAATATACTGTAGTGCGCACTACAGAATTTTTCTTAGTTTATACTTGAGTAAAATTCACGGGCGGACCTTAAACTTGCACGGGTGTCTCACCTGGGTCCCTGTACTCCTAAATCAGAGATTTAGCTCCCTAATCTCAATTAGGGTCACATCGGAGGTCCAAATGCACCCGAACCCGCTAGAGATGTTGACGTGGCAATCGCCTTTGCCCGGTGGAAGGGTTTGCCACCGATGCGGTGCAATTTTGCAAAGGAGCCCTTGCCCACTCCATTTAGTTTTCTGGGCGGTCGGGGACGCTTCGTTTTTCCTCGTCGTGGGGGGAGAGGGAAGGCAAAAACAGTCTCGGGCGGTGGCGGCTTTGATCCAAGGCGATGGAGATTGAAGGGCGGCGACGGGCGATCGAGCAAAGCAACCGGACGAGTAAGGGTGGCGGCTACTTCGTCGGCCGCAACCAACGACGATGGTGGCATATTTGCGGCGGCGGGGATGCGGCACCATTGTATGGTGAGTGAATCAAGATCGTATCTCCAGGATTTTTGCTTTCTAGGTCAAAATCGATTTGCAGTTTCATGTCCTTGATTGGTTTCCATCCGGTAGTTACTTTATCTCCGGTTCGATGTTGTAGTTAGGGTTAAAATTTCTTGTTGATGAATGTGTATGCAGTGCCGGTAGTGAGGAGTTTACGGTTGAGGTTCATCATGGGTTTTTTTTGTTGGTCATGGTCACTTGCGGTCATATGTCAATGGTAAAGTCTCTTGGTTTGATCATGTTGAGACAGACACATGGTCTCCCTTTGTGGCTAGATCGGTTTGTAGTGGATCTTGGATACTTGATGACTGGCGGCTTGAAGATGTTTTGGTTGTTACACGGGAAGACTCGGGCCGATGGGCTTAGATTAGTTTCTTCGATTCTGACACCAATGCGATGGCATCAGTTGTTGATAGGGTGAAGAATTTGGTAATCTATTTTGACCATGAAGATAGTTTAGTCACTTTGGAATGGGATGATGTGATTGCAAATCCAGCTGCAGATTTACCTAAGGTTATCAGCCCTAAGAAAGTGAATTTTATTCCAAAGAAAGATGGTGAGAAGTTGCCAAGTTTCTACTCCAATTTGGAAACCAGCAATGAGGCACAAGGGACTGCAGATGACATAAGTGACAGTGGCAGCACTGATAGTGATGAGGATTATGAAGACTTTCTAGACAGTGACTATGAATGGAGTGATGGTGATGATGACTTGTTTGCAGATTTTGTTGATGCAGATGTAGATGATCAGGGGACTGCCAAAAGGGGAAAGAAGGCTAAAGGTTGCAGATTAAAGGGGGAAGCAGTTCCACCAAAAGTGGGTGATCTGAGTAGTGATGAGTCTGACTTGGAACTTTTTGATGATGGAGATGGTGGAGTGAAGTTGAAATTCAAGACATGGAAGGAACAGGACTTGAACAATCCAACTTTCAAGGTTGGTCTTGTGTTTCCTTCAGCTGTGGAGTTGAGAGCAGCTATTAATGAGTATGCCATCAGGAACAGGGTTCAAATAGTAATGCCTAGGAATGATAAGAAGAGAATTAGGGCTCATTGTGCTGAGGGATGCCCATGGAACTTGTATGCTTCTGAAGACAGCCGAGTGAAAGCATTTATTGTGAAGACCTACTATGAAGAACACAACTGCGCAAGGGTGTGGGCTATCAAGCAATGCACAGCAAAGTGGCTAGCTGAAAAGTACATTGAGTCATTTAGAGCTGATGACAAGATGAGCCTCACCAATTTTGCAAAGACAGTGCAGAAGGACTGGAACTTGACACCCTCTAGGAGCAAGTTGGGTAGAGCTAGAAGGATTGCCATGAAGATAATCTATGGGGATGAAATTCAACAGTACAACAAGCTGTGGGATTATGCACAGGAATTGAGGACAAGTAACCCAGGATCCACTTTCTTCCTGAAAGTTGTCGGTGGTTTATTCAGTCAATGTTACATGTCTTTTGATGCCTGCAAGAGAGGGTTTCTAAGTGGTTGCAGACCTGTTATTTGCTTGGATGGGTGCCACATTAAGACAAAATTTTGTGGCCAATTGTTGACAGCAGTGGGAGTTGATCCAAATGATTGTATTTACCCCATTGCAATGGCTGTAGTTGAAGTGGAGTCCCTAGTGACATGGAAGTGGTTTCTACAAACACTTGTCAATGATCTTGGCATTGACAATACAAGTCCATGGACTATAATGACTGACAAACAAAAGGTGATAATACCACTTATTCATAATACTGTTCATACTTGTTACTTTTCGATTAATGACGACACTTGTTACTTGTTGTTGTCACTTCACGGGATTAATTCGGTATGTCCAAAGAGGTTTTTCGGTTTCGAGCATAGATTTTGTGTCGACACTTGTATTCAAATTTTCGAGATGCATTTCAAAGGAGATACTACGAAAGACCAATTATGGGCTTGTGCAAGATCTTCTTGAGCAACAAAGTGGAATAGAGAGATGGAGAAGATGAAGGTGCTTGACAAGAAGGCTTATGAGTGGCTTGAGAAGATGCCACCTCATACATGGGTAAGGACTTTCTTCTCTCGAATACCCAAAAATGTGATATATTGTTGAACAACGGTGTGAGGTTTTCAACAAGTATATCTTAGATGCTAGAGAGATGCCCATTTTGAGTATGTTTGAGAAGATTAGATGTCAACTGATGACCGAGATATTACACCAAGCGTAAAGAGTTGGAACAAATGCAAGGACCTGTTTGCCCAAAGATTAGGAAAAAATTGTTAAAAAAATTACGAATATGCAAACTTGTGCTATGCATTGCCGCCAGACAAAATGTCTTTTCGTACAGTCAAGGGATTATCAATATAGAGTGGACATCACAGCTAAAACCTGTGATTGTAGGAGATGGAATTTGACAGGGATTCCTTGCCATCATGCTATTTCTTGTCTGAGACATGAAAGAATCCCAGCTGAGTCTGTACTGCCATCATGCTACTCAGTTGATGCCTTTGGGAAGGCATATGGTTTTAACATTTGGCCTGTAGAGATCCAACCCTATGGGAAAAAGTGGATGGGATAGAGGTAAAGCCTCCGGTTTATGAGAAAAAGGTTGGTCGACCGCCAAGTCCGAAGGAAGCAACCATTTGAAGTGCAAGGGAAAAATGGGCCAAAGTTGAGTAAGCATGGGGTGCGTATGACTTGCGGCCTTGTAAAAAGGACCGACCACAACTCAAAAGGTTGCCAGCTAAAGAAGGATGGTATAACCTCTGCGGCTGCAAAAATTGGTGGCAAGAAAGAAAAGACAACAACAGCTTGAGCCACAAATTGATGAACATGTGCAAATTGATGCTACAAATGTCATCACCCGGGTAATGATCTTCAAGAGGTAATCGTAAATTGGTTGTGTCACTTTGTGAAATTCATATGTTTCCAATTTCTTATGCAGAAATCATACCTACAAAGCAGTACTAGTTCTCGTTAATGTCTCAACTCAGTGGTACAACTATGTTAACTCGGATGATGGCAGAGGTAGCTCGATTGAATACTTGTGTAGTTGAAAATCAAAACCCGTGGATCGAATACTTGTGACTGAAAATTTGCTTGTATTTGTGTAGGTATCCCAGCCCAACATGCTATCTCAACCAATAGGGCCTTTGCGGACCCCAATTTGTTGTGGACAACATACCAAAAGCGACCCACTCTTTGCACTTACAACCAGTACCAAGAAAGGAAAGGCCTTTCTTTGCCGCAAAGAAGAGAAAGATGGCCAACATTGAAGTGCAAGATGGTGCTACATCAAGCAAGAAGAGTGGAACAGCAAGAGGCAAGAAGAAGGCTGCAGCATCTCGGCAACTGAACTTTGCTGTAGTTGAAGTCATGTTTTTCTTGTGAAGTTTTGGTCATGCTCATGTTAAAGCATGTTTATCGTGAAGTTTAGTCATGCTCATGTTAAAGCATGCTCACTGTGAATTCTGTGTGTCGAACTTAAAAAGTCAAGTGTAGTCATGGTCGTGTAGTCATGGTTTTTTTTAAACGCGTCACGATTTGTGGATTTTGTCGTGCTAGTTTCAAAATGAATGAATCGCAAAGGCAAGTTATGCCACGCTTGGTTTGAACATATTTTGTCCGAGTCATATATCATCAAAATTTATCGTTTGCCAAGCAAAGATTAAGAATCAAGTTACATGCCATTTTCTCATTTCACATGTCACAACTTGCCGCCAATCCTTTGAAACCCCCTTAAAAAAATTCGGACCTATCTACAAAAATTAAGCCCCTAAACCTGGCATCAATTCGATTCCATGCAGACCCCCCTCCACGCTGGCGGCATACGCCGACAACCATTGCGGGTTCAGACCCATTAGGACCTGTGATGTGACCGTAATTGAGATTAGGGGAGCTAAATCTACGATTTAGGGAGTCTGAGGGACCAGGTGAGACACCCGTGCAAGTTTAAGGTCCGCCCGTGAATTTTACTCTTTATACTTGTAGCGGTGTACTAAAAAATTTGATAAGCAACAAGCATGACCAGGAATGTTTGTTCAAGGTCTGCCCACACAGGGAGCAGCTCTATATTTCCACAATCTCGCAATTTCCCTTGAGGAGCAAAATATTGGCATCTGCCAATTCATGTCACCTGTTTGCTCCTTTGACAGGGGAAACTCACATCTAGTACATTGTGGGAGAAAAGTGATGGTGGGAGAGCCTAGTCAGAGTGACATGGTTAATCTAAACCTTCTATATTTAAACCCCCACTTGGAGTTACATACGCAGCCCACGCCACCTAAGCGGGCCCACCAGTGTAGAGAGGAAAAAAATCGCCGCCACCTCCACTTCCCAGCCGGTCATCATCATCGCGAGCCATCCGTTCCCGTCCATGTTCGTAGTGGGGATGTGGCTCTCCATCTCCCAAAACTGCCAACTGAACAATTATGGTTCCCACTCCCACGTTCCACCACCAACATCCCCACCAGCCAGCCCAGCACAAATAGTGGCGAGCGAAAGCGCAGCAGCCGCAATTTCTTCCGATCTAGATCTCGCCGGCAACATCGTTGATTCGCCACCATCCCGGCGGTGGCGGCGCGACCCACCCGTGGGCATGGCGGCCATGGAGCCTGGCAACCACGGCGGCACCTCCCGTCCTCGACACCACTGGCGGCGCAGCCGCGCCCCCATGGCTACGTCTGCTGATGGTGCCGCACCGCAACCGCGCGCGGCCGCTGTGGTTGCGGCTCCTTGCTCACCGGCGCGCATGGCTGCTCCTCCCCCCCACGGCGGCGGCGACGGCGCCTTCTTCCTCACCGGTGGACGCGGCATGGGCGTCGTACGACCCAGCGGCCACGACGGCCATTGGTAGCGGCGTAGCCTGCTCAACCAGGATGGCGCCCTTCAGCGGTGGCGTCGAGCCGTCGACTGGCCCCAACGTCGACGACGGGCCGACATGTGAGCACAGCCAGCCGTGGCGGAGGCGCAGCCCGATCCATGCGCACGGCAGCTCCCTCGGCGGCTGACTCCTTGCTCGCCCGATGAGTCAACGACGGGACGGTGGAGTCACACCTGACGGCAGATGCGCGTGCATCCAAGAACAACGATAGATGCATGCCTCCAGTATGGTAAGTCGAGGTTCCATGGGATCTAGGAGCTCCCTTCCAATCCATGTCCCGTACGTGGTCCTCCTTGCTCGATTTTTGACGAGGATACGAGAAAGAACGCAACGTCGCCGCTCAACAAGTCAACATACAGATTTTATGTAGATATTTTTTTTCTTTTTTCCTGTGTGATTCCGCTCATCATCCAGATTCTGTGTGCCAACAGCCATGCTTTATTCCTTCTTTTTCCTATGTTATATGTTGCTGCTCTTGCAGATCCTGTGTAAATCCATTTTTTTTCTGGGTTATTCAGATTCAGATGGCCATCAAGGGCAACAAGTATAGATTCGTGGATTCAGATCCATTTCTACTTGATTATGGGATATTGTGATCTTAATTCACCTATTACTACCAGGAGCACCATCTATATATAAGATATAGCCTGTTGTTAAAAATCTTTTATTTGATTCATAGTTTTTTTTTTGCGGTCACATAATCACTGCAAGGTTCAGCTTATAAGTATCTATAGAAAAATAGTCTATTTTTTAAAATTATTTGTAGTCCCCGCAGCAACGCTGGCGGGTATGCCTTTTTTTCATTCAAGAACATACACATGACACCTGTGTCAAATTTACTTTTATAGTTGGATGCTCTGTTCCGGTGATAACCAAATTCAATTCGATTTCATTCAAAAATTCGATAAAAGCTCATATAAAAAGATGCACACTATGTACATATGAGGAAACATCAAGTAGCTGAATTGCATTGATCAATAAAACAACCCATCAAGCGAGACCTCTGAAAACATAATTCGATTCTTTCTCATTACCCGTCATTGCCCAAAAAATCCTCAATGCTATGAAAGAAATATTGTAATCAAGAAATAATTGTAATTACAATCCTTACTAATTACAAAGAATAAATTCAACTAAAACTAATTTCTTCCCTTGAAGAACGCTGCAGCAGAGTGTCCCCCAAGAAGAACGCGGAGAGTCCTCCTAGTATAATTAAAGGATGCTACCCAAGCTTGGAGCCCATCTCTTCCAAACTCATAGGTAGATGGAACATACTTGTATCTTTTTCTACCTCCAGTCACTTCTAGATAATCTTTCAGACAGCAAAATTAAAATGCTTTCTAGTCAAATTTGCTGCCTGAAACATCATGTATATTTGACCAGAGCTCAGAGGGAATAACTAATCTCTTAGATTCGTCAAAAAATAAATAAATAATCTCTTGTATGGCATGTAGATACCTTTGAAAAGGTCAACTCTCTTGGATCTTATCAGTTTGGTGGCCTCAACTTAGGAGGAGGTTTATCTGATCGTGTTCTGCACAGATTTTCGTTAAGGTGTGCAGCTCATAATTCTTGCAGCAGATTGCTTGCTATCAATCTGTGATAATGGGTACTTATATTTATCATACTTCGTAGGGACCTGCTCAAGTGGTGCAAGAGAATATTAGGGACCGATCTCAACTTTGAGGACCCCAGATTTGCATCTAATGGATTGAAATTAATTTATCATGAGGTTTGTTGCTTTCTCTTCCTTCTAAATGTAGCATGTTTTTGGGCTGTGCATGTTGTTTAATAGATATCTTCTATAAAAATGCAATGTCATTCTAGGAATATCTCATCATATTATGACATGATCTAGCTGTCAAAGTTGCATCTTGCAAGCCATAGTGAGTGAAACTGACAACTGCGGCGTTAATGTTTGAAAGCTGCTTTCACGGTATTGGTGCTATTCTGCCTTTTGAATATACTATGTTCCATATATACTTCACTTCAACTTTATCCTAAGTCAAACTTCTCTAGCTGCTAGAGAAATTTGACTTAGAACAAAACTAAAGCGAACTACTATTTGGAGCAGAGGGACTACCACTTGATGATGCGAAGTGCTGTCATGACCCTTCATGTTCAAGCTTGGGCTTATGGATTACTGTACTTCGTACACACTACAGAAATACTGCCCTGTTATTGTTGGAGTTTTTTTTTTTTTTTTTTTGAAACAAAAGGCAGGAGCTGCCGCTCAATTAAGAAGAATGAATATTATGTACAAAAAGGTTAGCCAAACGAGATGCTAAAAAGGCACCCGAGAAGGGCTAACCACCCCACGCAACACGACTCAGCATGTCATGGGCATGGGGGCGCCATAGGGCGCGGTCAACATGCTGACCATGCAACCCGCACCAGTAGGAAAGGCAAGGAGCAATCGGCTCCAGGAATAGGAGGAAAGGAAAGGCAGGGAATAATCAGCACCATGCAAAGGCCACACCTATTCTAGAACTACGGTCACCATGCATGCTGATCAGATGAGTGGCTAGAAGGAGGCGTTGATGAGGTGTGCGGCAAAGAGGAAAGAAGAGCTGGTCTTGGCCTTAGATTCAGGATCATTTAGCCCCTAGCTGTCTCGGCCGAATGGCCTATATATCTTTGTAATCAGGATGTTGAGAGGCAAGCAATGAATTATCAAACCAATCTCTCTATCCTAATGACTCTCAAGCGCCTAGGGCTGCTACCCTAGAATCAAGCCTGCGGTAGAGGGGTATAATCTCACCGGAGAAGACACTATCGTCATGGATCCTAGGTTCATGACACGGCACAAACACGACACAATCGACATGGGTCATCGTTGCCGAGCATGGAAAAAGCCGCCAACAGCTCCGACCTCCCATGGCGGGGCCACCCACTAGCCACCCCGACAGTCCGAGGGGCTAATGGCCGCCCCACTGGTCATCGTTGCCAAGCTCAAACCAAAGAGTAGTTCCGACTTCCAATCTGCGAACCCTCGCATTCCATCGGCGAAGCCACGACAAGCTCAAACCGAAGAGCAGCTCTCATTACATCGGTGAAGCCACGACAATGCTCCAAATGCGACGCCGGGGAAGGAAGCGGCGCGATGGCGCCACCACCGCATGTCCAACATGGACTGAGTTTTCATCGTTGAAATACATGCTAAAGGGAAAACACGGTGCCCTCAACAGGGGAACCGGTGCCCTAACGGCGTCGCTGTCGCCACGACTTTCGCCAAGAACCCTCTAGCACAAACGTCGGGTCGCCAAAACCTCGACCCTTAACCTTTCATCGCCATCGCCGCTGTCCCGCCACCCCCACGGAAGCCTCATCGGAGGGCATCGATGAGCCGGCCGCGACGCGGTAGCCGCGATCGCCGCGTCGGTAGCCACCCCTCCGACCGGTCCACGAGAGCCAAACCCGACTTCACGCTTGCGTCACACACCGCCACGGACCATCATCGTCGGCATTGGCACCGCCGGTTCTTTGCCGACAACGCCGCCACCAACAGCCACGACATGCCCTCACCATCACGGGTGCCGCCCCCATGTCCCGGGACCCTTACGCTAGGCTCCAAACCCGCAACCCCGCCGGTGCCTCCTCCTCCTTAGTCACCCCGGCGGCGCCGCGGTGGTGCCATGGACACAACCAAAGACCTCGAGGCCAAGTCGCCGCCATAGCAGCCAAAGTCGGCCACCGCCGCCGCAGCCGTGGTCACGAGGGGCGGGGAGAGCAGCAGAGAAGAGAGTGCCGCCCCCGGCGCCGCACGAACCCCGCCACCACCGTTGTGACCGCCGCCGGCCACGCGTCGCCCCGGCCATGGACCGGCCGGATCTGGCCGCCGGCCACCGGATCCGGCGGCACCTTCGTGACGATGGAGGAGGGGGAGGAACTAGGACCATGGAGGAGGAAGCCTGGGCCGCCATCCCTTTGCGCCGCACACGGACACCGGCGGGCGCGCCACGGCCGCAACGGCTTCCCCGACGACGAGCCCCCATACGCCGCGGCGGGGTGAGGACCGCCGACCATGCCACGCCCCACGCCGCCGACCGTGAGAAGATGCCCGCCGCAGAACATCCGGGCGAAGTCGCGACGCCGCCCGGCGCCTTTGGCTGCTCCGGCAGCGGCTGGCGCGGGAAGGGAAGGAGGTGGGGTGCGACGGATGGGCTAGGGAGCTGCCCCGACGCTGGGACGTCTTGTGAAGGTTTTTCATTGTTGGAGTTAATTTTGAATTTTCATGGTTTCAATGTGGCCAACGCCTCAGCTGTTTTTAAATAATTTTGCATTTGAAAATTTATTCAGAGTTTTGCTGTCATTTATAAATAGTACCACCTGTAAATGTTAAACGGCCTATATAAACTTACACTGTTCTGAAAACATGGGAGAATTTACATGTGCTATCTTATTATTATCATTGTGGAATAAAACACCTGGTCTTCCAGGCATCTCAAGCACCTTTGTCTTTTTTGTTTTTGTTATTAAATTCTAGGCTGTTGATATTTTCGCTGCCTCATTATCATCTCCGGAGAAAAAAAATTATATGCAGCAGGAGAAATTGCTAGAATATTTGGTGTTCCGTACAGAGGAGAAACAGTGCAGCCTACTGAAAAGCCCATCATCCAGGCATGTGTATATTCATTTCTTATCTTAAAATATGTCATGCTTTGAATTTTCATATGTTCAACCATTCTTAATTTACAGGCCCGAGATACGGAACTGCAAGTTGGTAGAGTTACATTGCCATGCTCCGACAAACCCGTAAATAATCATTGGTTTATACTCCATACATCTCTTTGTCAAGCTTTCATTTGTTTGCTAACTCCTGGCTTCAAATATGTAGGCATTAATCCAGAAAGGGCCTTTTGCTGATATTCAGTGTGCATTAGAAATTCTTGAAAGAGTTGCATGTTCTATAAAATTCAATGAGCCCATTCTTCTTGTTGGTGAAACTGGTACCGGGAAGACTACTACTGTGCAGAATCTTGCTGCCTGGCTTAAACAACCGTTGACTGTGGCGGTATGTTAGATCAGTAACATAAAGAATTCTAAGCTGGGACAACTACATATTTGCATCTGTAAAATTTATTGTTGTCACTGAGTTGCATATGTATAAATATAACTGCCACAATTTTCTACCCCTCTACCATGTTAGAGCCTGGACCATCTCTACTATCACCACCACCACAGAAATTCGGGCATAACAACATGTTTTATATATAATGTCTCAACTGGAAAATGCTCGTCTTCTAAATATTTGGAAGCGTCATATGTTGATAGTTCTTGTTTCTATGCCATCATAACTGTGTTTGTGTTTACCAGTTGTTTCGTGCATTGTCGGACCTCTTTCTGAATGTCAAACATAGAAAGTCCAGAACATGCTGTGTCAAAAAGTCTGACTTTAAACTTCAAAAAAAAAAAAAGTCTGACTTTTCATTTATAATCTAAAATGTTGTTTTATTTATATTTCAGAACTTAAGCCAGCAAAGTGATATTTCTGATCTCTTCGGGGGATTTGAGCCTACAGATGCTTGGTCAATTTGTTTTCCTCTTTATATGGAGTTCAAGTGTCTTTTTAATCGGAGTTTTTTCTTCAAAGGTGTGTCTACTGCTTGGTTCTCATATTGTGATCCTACACTAAGACATACCCACCCTCACTCTAATTCTGTCTTGATGTTAATTTACCTTATTGTTCACTTATTCAGGACAATGAACGTATTCTACAGCATTGTGCTGAGTGTGTAATGAAAAAGAATTGGATAAAACTATTACGCACTTTGGCAAGATGTGTTGAGAGGGCTCAGAAGCTAATTGAAGGGATTTCTAAGTCTTCAAGTGGTTCAAAGAGAAAAAGACCTTTGCCAGCCCATGTCGTTTCTGATTGGGACACCTTCTCTTCCAAACTAAATATAGCTTGTAATCAAATTGGTTCAGCTACTGGCATGTCATTACAGTTTGTGGAGGGTGCTTTTATTTCAGCTTTGAGGAAAGGCCATTGGATTTTGCTTGATGAGATTAACCTTGCACCTCCAGAGACACTTCAAAGAATTGGTGCTGTACTGGATGGAGATAGGGGCACACTTTGCCTGGCAGAATGGGGAGACGGGGGTTATGTTGAACGTCATCCTTGCTTCCGGATATTTGCCTGCATGAATCCAGCAACTGACGCTGGGAAAAGAGAACTGCCGTACAGTTTTAGGAACCGCTTTACTGAATACTTTGTTGCCTGGCAGAGGTGTCCTGCAACCTAAATGGTCTTATATTTTCATCGGTGTAAAGATAAACGTTACAAAATCAATATCATAATTAGATATATAAGTGACAGGTCATGCCCAATACCTCTCAAGCGAATAAACATAGGATGAACTTCCAATGGGTATGTAGTTTTCATTACAGGCTGAAGAAGGGGAAAAACTTGAAACGTCAAATGCTAAGAACACAAGCTGATGAACTTCTAAAGCAAGAAAGCAATGACCTTTTTTTTTTTTCTTATTCAGGCTTGCAAGCATTTCACTTGAGTTCGCATAACACCGGTGCGCATAATTTAATTTAATTGTAATAAAAATTCAAAGGTAATCAAAAGCTTTACAGTGTAAACATTGGGAATAGGGCGTGTGCTTGGAAGCAACAGCATATAATTTAACACCAGAAAGCAACGATCACAGACAATGATCACAAGGCTATAAAGAACAACAATATATCTATAAGTTCACAGTCAGCCAACGCAACAGACAATGACCATAAGCAGGTATGAGTAGAAAACGAAAGGCATCACCAGAATAGATAGAGGAGGAAATCATCACATGCAACGTCATGAGAAGCAGAGATTTCATAATTAAGAGGTAATTGTAGCCTCATAGTCCGTGACTGAATAGGCAATAAACCCTCATCGGTACCTCCTAAGTACACAAAATAGAACATGTAGGAAAAGGTGCATAAAAAACAGAAACAACCGACTATGACCTCAATTATTAGGAACAGGTACAAAGAGACCAAAAAGATCTAACAACCTATGATCATTGCCTCGGTTACGAACATAGTAGAGAGATGTAAAACGAAGGAAGAATCATTGTAGCTCATGAGCATTGCCTCATTAGTCATGTAAAAGGAAGCAATGTAAACTATGGAAAGATAGCTCATGAAGTCATGACCACTACGTCAGACACTAAAAATAAATTATGTTGTAATCATCACGGCAGTAGCACATTCCCTTCATCATCAAAGTATAATGTAACAACAAAAAACGAATCCACCAACAGGTGACCAAAAATGCAAACAAAAAACCAGAAACCATCAAGACTACGGTGTAGAAGGTCACGTGCTCACATTTATGACATAATAATTGTCTGCTCTCAAAAAGATTCAATTGACCCGAGCAGGCCACAACCTACAAAAACACAAAACAATGTAGTAGTGGCTAGATATTTGGTGCTACAGTAGATAGAAGCATATCCGGTCATCCGGATGTCCAAGCACGATCAAACGGTCCAAAACGAATTTGTTAACGTGGATATGCTCAGGGCCCAACAATCCTAGATGAATGGTAGGGGCTAAATATGAAAATTCAATAAACATGACATATTTTCATATAAGAAATGATTATACACGATGATGTGATTTTCAATAGGTTGCACTGTTTCTCCTCGGTAAGGAGCACATATACATACAGCCTTTTTATAGCTAGATCATGTCACAATGTGATGAAATACTACTAGAGTTACAGTGCATTTGTACATAAATAATTTATTATAAAAAATAAAACAATACTCACAGTCCAAACATGCTTCATTAGAAGAGAAAGGAGCAAACCTCATGATAAATTAATTTGCATCCACTACATGCAAATATGAGGTCCTCAAAGTCGAGATTGATCCCTAATATTCCCTTGCATCCATTATAAGAGATTGATAGCAGGCAATGATGTAACAGAACAGAAGTATTATGCTCTATGATAGTACTGTACCCTTATGATCTTGTTGAATACTCATCTATTCACTCTTGTTGTAGTTTCCCCACATCTCTCAATTCATAGATTGATCTTTCCTTTGACCGGACTATGCCATGCTTCATCAAAAGCCGACGCCAACTTTATCAAAGGCTTATAGTGCCTCTTGGCATCATGGTTTGGAAATCATCATACCATGTGTGGTTTAAGCTTCTTTCACAAGGGTAGGAAATATTCAGAAGTTTAGCAAGAATTGCCTATTTTTTTATGTTATTTATATCTAACACCACTATGCTTACTTGACAATGGATACTTTTTTTTTTTTTTTTTTTGAAAATGAGGATACTTTATTTAAGGCTAGCTATACAAGAGAACATACACATGTCCCCAAAAGTACAATTTATAACCTTGAACTATGCCAAAGTCTGGATCAACTTCCAACTCCAAAACTAGATTTTGGCCCTCCAACTCTTGAAACCGTACAATTTTTAAACTTGGGGCTGGTTTTACGGACGATTTTGGTGTATGAACGATAACTTTTGTCATTTTTCAAAACTTCTTTAGAAATCCAACTTAAGAAGAAAGTGGTGAGCTCTAAAAAATCTTGATATTTAGGGTAAATAATGGCATAGAACACGTTAAATATTGTTAAGTATTATTTCAATTATTGCATTTCAAAAATGGAAAAACTTGTATATTCTACAAATTGTTAGGGTATTCAAATGGAGCCTAAAAATCTCAAAAAAAATAATATTTATGGATCACTCGAATTCTAGTTAATTTTGGTATATTTGTTGAACACATGTTACATGGGCCAAAATTGAGTTGGTTTACAAAATGTTATTATTTATTTGAAATTTATCTTAAATTTGACATTTGTAAAGCAACCCAATTTTTCCCTTGTAACATGTGTTAAAAAAGATACCAAAATTAACTAGAGTTCAAATGATTTACAAATATGATTTTTTTGAGATTTTTTATTGCCATATGAATACCTAAAAAATCATAGATTATATAAATTTAACCATTTTTGAAATGCAATAATTCAAATTTCACTTAACAAAATTTATCATGTACTATATCATTATCATCCTTGGTATTCACCATACCAACCTACAAAATATTCAAGATGTTTAGAGCTCTCTAGGTACCCCTTCCTTGCTTCTTAAGTTGGATTTAAAAATTAAGTTTTTTGAAAAAAATGTCAAAGTTAATGTTCACCACCTAGAAAACCAGCCCAAGGTTGAAAATTGAATGGATTCAAGAGTTGGAGGGCCAAAGTTATCTAGTTTTGGTGTTCGAGCTTGAAATCCGAACTTTGCTAAAAGTTCAAGGTTTCAAATTGGACTTCACCCTCTTATATATTGCTAGCCAATTAAAAACTACCTATTTCTTTTGCGTTTGGACTACTTATTTCTTATGCACTTGCATTTGTAGCCCTGCATGGTTTCTCCTAGTTACATTTGATCTTAGATTGCCAGAAGCCATGACATTTTATTTCTAATACTTATTGAATAATCTTTTTTTCTAATCGAATAACATATTATATACGCAGAGAGGGATCAACAACAAGACCTGTTTAAATGACTTTGGACTAAATTTAAGTCAAGTCAAAAGCTACAAAATTACAAGGGAATTACAAACGGACTCAAATCAAAACTCGTGACAGCACAATGTAACACAAGCAATTCCCAAAGGCCCAAAACAGGCCGCACAAGCTCGCACCGCCGCAAACCCGCACTAAAACCCTAACCAAAACCACCACGGCATATATACACGCGCCCCCAACAAACCATCGTTCTCTTTCGCCCCCACCGCGCCGCTGCCGCACCGCCGCCCCCACCGCGCCGCGCTGCCGCACCGCGCCCATGTCGCTCGACGGCGTCTTCTCCACGGCCGAGGCCCTCGCGCGGCTACCTCAGCCCGCTGCCCGACGCTCCACTCCGACCCGCGCCTCCACAAGCTCGCCTCGTCGCCGGCGGCCGCGCCCCCGCCCCCGACGACGTCGCCGCCGCGCTCGCGGAGACACTGCTGCACCCGCGCTTCACCATCCCCGTGCTCGGCTGCTTCCTCCCGCTTGCAACGGCTCTTATCAACCAGGCCGTCGAGCTGCTCTGCGCTAGACTGCACGCGTCCAATGATGACGCCCGCGTCAGGCTGCACGCGTGGAATGATGACTCTGCCCACCTGGAGGATGAGGCCGGGGGGGGGACGTCCGCGTCGTTGATTTCTACCTCTCCAGGCTTAGGCGCCTGCGGCCGCACGAGGTCGCGTGCCTCGCGCTGGCGCGCGCTCTCGACCTCGCACCCTACTTGCTCAGGTGAAGTGATTAGTGGTCCGCTCATAGCCACTTCTGTACTTGTTTGCGTTCCCAATTCGTCACCACTGAATTTTGGAGCAGTGCAATTGACCTGTTTCTTAGCTTGTACTTGCCATTTGGGTAGCTGCCTAATTGACCACAATAACTAGATTTCTGCGTGGCAGTGATCACTGGTAGTTTTTTTGGTACCATTCAGACAGTAAACATTGAGCCTCGCTTGCTGTAGAATGTTTAATTTAGTTTAATGGACTGAGCCATGAAAATGTTGCCACCTCCAAACCGCTGTGTTCAATTTGAATTAGTTTCCTGTGACATACATGCAGCCTAATTTGAAGTATAGGCATGTTTTAGTTTACCAATTGCACATATTGGGGAAAAGCATAGTTGGTATTATTTGGATTGTCCATCAAGCCTGCATTATAAATCCTGCTTGCCAGGAATGTCTAATTGAAACATGGATATCATCCCTGATGATGGCATGGCACTGTTGATCTTCTGTCAATATTTATCCATCTTTCATAACATTGTTAATCTTCTATATATTTAAGCAAAGTGCTAATTACTGATTTTTATTTGCAGTACTTTTTTTATCCACATGGATGAGCAAATGGATGGTAGGACCTTGTTAGGAAGTTACGCTCTGCACAGAGAAACCTGGTGAACCATGGGCTCCTGGTTCGCTTGTTGTTTTGTAAGTCTGTATAGGAGAGTACTTGTTCTTCATATAATCCTGGGGTAAATCTTTTTTTTTTTCTCCCATGCATATTAAATTATTAATATCTTTCATCGTATGCCAAGCAGGCCATTGTCAAAGGGTTTTTGGATTGTATTTGAAGATATAGACAAGGGGGCACCCAGCGATGTGCAGTCAATCTTACTACCTTTATTGGAAGTTCAAATACCTTTTCAGTTGGCCATGCAGAGGTGGTACATCTTGCCTTCTGCTTCCCACAATACTGGCGATTTGTTCTTTAAACAGAAGCTTCTCTCTCAAAAAGGTAAAAATGCTAACTGTTGTAATCATGAGTGCCACCTGCAATAGAGGAATAAGTCATGATTCCTCTTGTGGTCGTGAAGCTGCTGGAGGATTTCCTCGATTTCTTGCTACCATCACTACATCAAAGAATGATATTTCCCATGAACTGCCAGGTTTGTTCCAGTTGGTTTGAATTATATGATGTTGCAGTATACTGTAGTGCATACACAGAATTTTTCTTAGTTTATACTCTGTAGCGTACTAAAAATGATGCCAAACAAGCATGATCAGGACTGTTTGTCTTTGAGTTCTGCCCACACACAGAAAACAGCTCTATATTTCTAACTCTCGCAAATTTCCCTTAAGGAGCAAAATATTACTTGCCAGTTCATGTCCTCTGTTTGCTCCTTTGACAGGAGACTCACATTAAGTGCATTGTGGAGAAAAGTGATGGTGGGAGAGCCTAATCAGAGTGACATGGTTAATATAATTAATGGATGCTACCCAAGCTTGGAGCCCATCTCCTCCAAACTCATAGGTAGACGAAACATACTTGTATCTTTTTCTACCTCCAGTCACTTCTAGATACAACGTTTCAGACAGAAAATTACAAAGTACATGCAAGTCAATTTTGCTGCCTGGAACATCAAAGTATTTGACCAGAGGAATAACTAACTAACCTATTGTATGGTATGTAGATACCTTTGAAAAGGTCAACTCTCTTGGATCTTATCAGTTTGGTGGTCTCAACTTAGCAGGAGGTTTATCTATGGTGTTGTGCACAGATTTTCGCATAAAAAGCAGTTCATACTTGCAGCATATTGCCTGCTATCAATCTGTGCGGATAACGGGTAATTATATTTATCTTACTGTGAGGGACCTGCTCAAGTGGTGCAAGAGAATATTAGGGACCATCTCCAACCCTTTGAGGACCCCAGAATTGCATCTACATACAGTGGATTGAAATTTTCACTTACCAAGTGAGGTTTGTTGCTTTCTTTCCTTCTATAATTGTAGTGCATGTTTTTGGCCTACATATTGTTTAATAAATCTCTTCTATAAAAATGCACTGTCACCTAGGAATATCTCATCATATACTATGACATGATCTAGTTGTCAAAGTTGCATCTTGCAAGCCATAGTAAGTGGAAAACTGGACACAACTGCAGTGTGAATGTTTGAAATCTGCTTTCATGGTATTGGTGCTATTCTGCCCTTTGAATATACTCTGTTCCATATATACTTCACCTCAACTTTGTCCTCACTTTCTAGCTTTGACCAAGTTTAAAAGAATATATTAAGATTCCAGCTTCAATAGATCCACTCCATCAAGACATATGTGTAATTAATGAAACTAATTTATTTGTAGATGAAGGTGCATGAAAAATCATCAAACTTAAAAGCTAGAGAAATTTGACTGAACAAACCAAAGTGAACTATAATGCCTGGAGCAGATGGAGTACCATTTAGGGATGCTAACAGCTGTTATGACCTTCATTGTTTAAGTTTGGCCTTATGGATTACTCGCATAAATTCAATGTGGAGTTAAATTTGACTTTCATGGTTTTGTTTTTGCCAAACTTCCACCAGATGTTTAAATAATTTTGCATTTGAATTTTTATTCAGACTTCAGAGTTTAAGTAGCTTTAGTTTCACTGTCATTTATAAATAGTACCACCTGTAAATGTTAAACTGCCTGTATAAACCACTGCTCTGAGAGCATGGGAGAATTTCCTTTGTGCTATCTTATTATTGTTTCCATTTGGAGAAACACCCAATCATAGGCATCTCAAGCACCTTTGTCTTGTTTTCTTATGCTTAAAATTCAGTTTGTTGATATTCGCTGCCCTCAAGTATCATCTCCCGAAGAAAGATTAGAGTATGGCGTGAAAGTTAGAATATTAGGTGTTCCGTATCGAGGAGAAACACAGCCTACTGAAGCCCATCATCCAGGCACATGTTATATTAATTTTTTATCTGAAAATATGTCATGTTCTTTGAATTTTCTCAGTATGGTTCAACCATTTTTAGGCTCAAGGTGCCCCAACAAAATGAATTGCAGTTGGTAGAGTTACATTGGTTTGTTCCTTACAGTCCTGTAAATAACTGGTTTAGTTTACTTGGATACATCTCTTTGTTGTCAAGCTTATTTGTTTGTTAACTCTGGTCAAATATGTAGGCATTAATCCAGAAAGGGCCTTTTTTGCTGATATTCGGCGTGCATTAGAAGTTCTTGGAAAAAGTTGCATGTTCTATAAAATTCAATGAGCCCATTCTTTCTTGTTAGAAACTGGTACCGGGAAGACTACTTTCACTGTGCAGAATCTTGCTGCCCGGCTTAGAAACAGCCTGACTGTGGTATAGATCAGCAACACAAACAATCCTGAGCTGGAATTAACCACATATTTGCATCTGTAAAATTTATTGTTGTCACTGAGTTGCATATATATAAATATAAATGCCATTATTTTCTACCCTCTACCATGTTAGTGCAGCCTCCACATCACCACCACCACCACTGAAAGTCGGAATAACAACATGTTTTATATACAATGTCTCATCTGAAAATGTTTGTCTTCGAATTATTTGGAATTGTCATATGTTGAGTTGTTTGTATGCCATCGAGAAGACTGTATTTGTGTTTACCATTTGTTTCGTACAATGTTACCTCTTTCAAAGCGTCAAACATACAAAGTCCAGAACATGCTGTGTCAAAATCTGACTTTTTTTTCTCTCTCTCTCATGATTTTTAGCATTTGTAATCTAATGTTGTTTTTATTTATATTTCAGAACTTGAGCCAGCAAAGTGATATTTCTGATCTCCTTGGGGGATTTAAGCCTACAGATGCTCGGATCAATATGTTTTCCTCTTTATATGGAGTTCAAGAATCTTGTCGTCGAGTTTTTCTGCAAAGGTGTGTCTTTGCTTGGTTCTCATATTGTGATCCTACACTAAGACATACCACCTCATCTCAATTCTGTCTTGATGTTTTATTTACCCAACACCATTATTCAGGACAATGAACTATTCTTACAGCGTTGTGCTGAGTGTGTAATGAAAAGAATTGATAAAACTATTACGCACTTTGGCAAGATTTGTTGATAGAGCTCAGAGAAGCTAATTGAAGGGATTTCTAAGTCTTCAAGTGGTTCAAGAAGAAAAGGCCTTTGCCTGCCCATGTTGTTTCTGATTGGGAGACCTTCTCTTCCAAACTAAATATAAGCTTGTAGTCAAATTGGTTCAGCAACTGGCATGTCATTTCAGTTTGTGGAGGGTGCTTTTATTTCAGCTTTTGAGGAAAGGCCATTGGATTTTGCTTGATGAGGTTAACCTTGCACCTCCAGAGACACTTCAAAGAATTGGTGCTGTACTGGATGGAGACAGGGGCACACTTTGCCTGGCAGAAAGGGGGAGACGTGGATTATGTTGAACGTCATCCTGCTTCCGGATATTTGCCTGCATGAATCCTGCCACTGACGCTGGGAAAAGAGAACTGCCGTACACTTCAGGGAACCGCTTGATTGAATACTTTGTTGATGATCTTATGGATGAGTGATCCGCCTTTTTGTGGAAATATCTGGATGGTCTGAATGTTCCAAAATGAGAATTACAGATAGTGACCCCATTAGATTTTATAAAGTTGCAAAAGGAGGAATGTGAAGAGAGGCTGCAGGATGGAGCTAATCAGGAAGCCTCGAGTATAGTTTGAGATCATCTCGTGCTTTAGGATATATTAAAAATGCAGAGAAAAATTTGGCTTCAGAAAAGCCATTTATGATGGTTTCTAACATGTTCTTTCTTACAATGTTGGATGCCCCTAGTGGAAAAAAATTTAAAGAACGATAGTTTCACTTTTGTTGGATGGAAGAGTGCCACCTAACACATTTCTTTTTCTGACTACTTCATTGAAAAGCCTATGCAGTTAGGTGGCTGTGAATCAGATGATTTTCTCATGAGTTATGTTTTAACTCAAAAGTGTTACTGAGCATAATCAACCTGCTCGTGCTGTTTATATTAGAAGATACCCTGTTCTTTTACAAGGGCCAACATCAAGTGGCAAAACTAGCCTTGTGAGGTATCTTGCTGCTGCAAAACTGGCCATGAGTTTGTTCGAATCACCAACCATGAGCATACTGATCTTCAAGAATATCTGGGTACTTATGTGACCGACAGTCAAGGGAAGCTTCAGTTTCAGGAGGGGGTGCTTTGGTGAAGGCTGTGCGGGAGGGGCACTGGATTGTTTGGATGAGCTGAATCTTGCACCATCTGATGTCCTGGAAGCTTTAAATAGGCTGTTAGATGACAATAGGGAGCTCTTGAGTGCCAGAGCTGCAGAAGCTAGCATACCTGCACACCCCTAATTTTATGCTTTTCGCCACGTAAAACCCACCTATGCTTTATGGGGGGCGTAAAATGCTGTCCCGGGCATTCGCAACCGTTTTATTAGTGCATGTTGATGAAATACCAGAAGATGAGCTAGTCCGATTTTGGAGCAGCGATGGGGTAAGTTCCCAGTTATGCGAAAAAGAATGGTTGAGGTTATGAAAGAATTGCAAACACATAGACAAAATTTAGTGTGAGGTTTGCTGGTAAACATGGTCTCTCATAAAACACACTGCAAAGATTCATTTCGTTGGCCAAACTGCGAGGATATCAGCTGGAAGCTCATATAAGAAATATTCAAATGTAAAGATGGCTATTTACTGGCAGAGAGATTAAGGGATGACAATGAGAAAGATTGGCCTATTTATTCTTCTTTTTACTGCTGGTAACTGCAGCTATGTTGATTAGCTTTGCAATCATCTTGTGGCAGATAACATCCATAGACACCTATCAAAGGCTGACAAGAAGATTATAGGGAATGTCTCATTTAGTTTGGTCCCGTAATTCAAGTTGCTGTGCCTTTAAATGAAACTTGGCTTGCTCTATCTGGTTCTCTCTTAGAGGGGTAGAGAAGACCAAAGAAGAGGTGTGGCAGAGTTAACTGTATGTGTCTACTTTTGCAGCTATATTTTAGACCTTAAATGATTCTTCCATTAGTGCCATCATGGTTTTAAATGTATGCTTGTTAACTGTGGACTCTGGTATGGAGTCTAGGTATGCATTAATACTAGATTTGAATTTGGAAGTAAATTGTCCACAGTTATGTATTAATTTGATGCTATCCGTTTTACTACATTTGTTTATGCAAATCTTGCAAGGAAGCAATACAATGCAGTAGTGACGAACTCTTATTGACTTTGATGCTGATATTCTTTTGTTGTGTTTCTATGCAGGAACAATTTATGCTTTTATGCAGTTTCCTTCTGGGTCTTTTTAGAGAGGTTAATGACTTGACTTACTTGACTGAGTGATCCACAGGTACAATTACTGGTTCTGGAGATTTAGATATGTTAAGAAGCTTGCTGCTATGTCAAGTCAGTTGAATGTTGGTGAAGTGGCTGACAAAGTGGTTGAATGCATCTATTTCTACTTGTTTATTCAATGTCATTAGTTTATTTAATTTTATATATGGGTTTTTCTTTATTTCTCTCGAGCTGGCTTTCAGCGATGTTTTGTGTACTGATTGCAGAAGTCCCAGTCTGAAATGCTTGTTTCAGTACATCATATTTCTTTAGTAAGAACAGCCCGATTGTGTCAGTTGTTCCTTGTCATAGATAAATCATCTTATGTGGTATGCATTTTCATATCCATGTCATTTTGCTTTTATACTCATAAGATAAAACCAAGTGAGATATCTTACAGTTTTCTCTTTCCAGTCATTGAAGGATACCTTTGATCATTTACAAGCATGTGGTTCAACATGAAATATCGTTTGAAGGCTAAAAAGCAATGATTCTCAGTACTACAAGTTCAAATCGCGAGCGATCAGTCTAGAAGACATCTTTAAAGAAGATGTGCTGTTACTTTCAGATATGGAATCAGAAGGCAGTGCGTAGATAGCTTGAAAAGGAAAACTAGAGCATAATTTTTTAAAAAATTACGGTATTGCCCTTATGCTAGTTCTTTATGGATGTCTATATTTTATGTTGCATATTGATGTAACAATCTTATTTATTTCAGGAAAAGAACTGATGAGGATAATAGTATTGTTGAAGATACTTGGGATCTGATACCAGAAGTCTGCTCTAAAATGTATTGTGACCATACATGACCAATTGTTTGGTTAGCCAGATCTTTTGAGAGAAGGTATAATAAAATTATATAATGAAATAACTGTAATAATTTATCTGTATACTAGTCTGGATGTTCAGATGTTTTCTGTTTCTTTTGCATGTAGTAAAATGAATAAATAGTAATAAAAGGTGAAATTCATGAGTGTCCTGAACTTGTCTTTTGGGGCATGTCATCAGGTCTAGAACTCTCAAAGTTTCATTTTAGGTTATCGGACTTGGGTGTGTCATCTAGGTCCAAATGAGCTAACCTAACATATGGGTCTCTAGCACTCCATCTACATGCTCTTCCTCTCTCTTTAGTTCCATCTTCATGCATTCCCCTTCCATGTTTCCAATCAGGTGTGTGGTTCACATCACTGCATGCATAGCTGCCATCCCTACACATGCCTTCATTATCCTCCACATCCAGGAGGACCATGATGATGTCATCCTTGGTGGTGGCAGCAAGGTCAAAACTAGTGCTCATGGCAAAATTGGGTGGTAAGTGAATGATTGCTTTTGCCATTAAGTTCTTGCCCAGTCAATAATGAGTTGTGGATCCAACCACTGCTGGCATGTGGCGTTGTGACTTCTGGATCGTGTCTGTTTTGGATCTAAATGACACACTGTGACAATTCAGGGGCCTGGATGACACAGAAAGGAATTGAAGACCCTTTTTTTAAGTAGAATACACAGGAACCTGTGTATCAATGCATTAAGGAGGAGAAACCAAATAAATTATAACACACCCATTTAACACAAACACACTCTTACGAACTCATACCAGAAACAAATGTGCCTTTCACATCAAACCATGACCAGGCCCAACAATCATCATCATCTGGCGACACTTTAGATGGGGGACCTGTAGTGTCAAGGTCCCAAAGTTGTTGTGTACCTCTTCAGGATTTGTCTAACAATGAGCATGCTAGGGTTATTCCCATTGAAAACACAATCATTATATGATTCCACAACTTCCTTGCAGTGAGAGTTATCAACAAGTTGAGGCCACACTTAATTTCAGAGACCAAATTATTAACTCTCATCCACCAATCATAGAATGCTCTATCATCTCTGGGGAGGGGACTGATAGTCCAAAATGAAGCAATTGGATAATATATATTGTATGTTTTCAGCATCTTGATCATATTAGGAACGGGTCTGGATAGGACCAACCAATCTGCTGTCCAACACCTGTTATGTGCATCAAGCCAAAGAAACCTTTTTTTTAGGTGCCCAGGTCCTCCAAATCAACTCACAAGGTTCAAAAAAATTGACCTGATAAAAAAGTGGCTGGCTCTGTTGAATGAATAGAGACCTGGAGAACATCTCGGTGCTAATCAGGTGTATTAGGCTGAAGCTGGACTTCATTATTAACTCCCAGACCCCCAATATTCAGCAAGAGCCGTAACTGATGGGCCCCTGAAATATCTGCTATCTGAACCATGGCTTCACATACTGTACATCTTTTAGCCCCATTTTTTAGAATCAAGGAAAAGAGCTGAGGAGGAGCTCGATTTTTTTCATGCAGCCAATTATCATTCAGAAAAGTAGGAGTTTGCGTCTCCAACACTGGTGATCACAGCCACACCCCTTACAGAAGAATGACTTGGATATGGAGCTCCGCCCAAGGTTTCTGTGGCTGGAGTTTTAGCTCCATTTTCTTCAATGCCCAGTCGTCCAATCTCCTATGCATGACTTTTTGGCCACACAGTCAGACAATGTCTGCCAAAATACATTTTAAGAGTTCAGGGACAGCTGACACCCTGGGACAAGTTTAAGGGACTGCTATAACATTTTTTACTCAATTGTAAATACCTTATTATCTATGTCATTGTGTACAATTCGCAGCTAATTGATAATTTCCTGTTTGAATTTCTTTCAGCTGGCCGCAAATGCTGCCAGGATTAGTGATGCACGAAAATCCAGTCCTTCATAGAATCATATGAGCTGGGAACAAGAATACTTAAGGTAAATTTTATTGCTTCCATTTCAAACAGTGCTGTATGTAACATTGGCTACTGTTATTATTTTTCAGATCTCGGAATTAACTTGTTCTATGTTTGATGAGAAGCTCATGCCTGAGCACCTGTTTAAGTGTTTGTCTGGAATACCAACGTCTTGTGCAAAAAACATCTCAAGATTGCAATGGTTATAATGCTTACAAGGTATGACATCTTTCAGATTGTACCTTGATGACCATGGGTTTTCTTTTTCATGTATTTAGTAACTTTGCTTATTTGCTTATTGCAGGATCCAAATCCTCCCTGTATTGTTCAAGATGGTGGGGTCACTAACTACACTTCAGGAGAGAGTTAATAACTATTTCTATGAATGGCCTGATCACCCTGGTCTCTTGAAAATATTGATCTAATTACTTCCCTTTTTGGCGATGCCCCTGAGCACACCAATTTCGAAGGTCTGTTATTCAATGGTTGTTTTGTGTAGTATTAACTTGCTTTTTTAAGTACTGATTTGTCCTTTTTTTTTTTCTTGTTATATTTCTTATTCTTAAGGTCTTACTTGGATTGCAACTGCTGGCTGGGAAAGCTCAAACATTGCAAGAAAATGACTCAAGTTCTTTCTGAAAGGTAAAGCTAAACCCTGACAAACCTTTGTGCACATTTTCTGATGCCAATGCCATTTTCAGTTCATTCTGTAGTTTTCCTCAAAATGGATTATGTATTGTATTTTCAAAAAATTTTAAATTTCTCATCTACAATTGGTTAAATTACCATAATTGTTTTTTTCTTTCAATTTTACTGGCACATTGTGTCATAAGCTCAACATCTGAAAAATATGTTTCTGTCAAATTATAGCATTGTATTTTGTTTTAATCTACTTTTACCTGCAGATCATCTCGCGTCAATATTCTTGCTTGTGTATTCATGGCAAAGGCTCGGAGTTAGATTGCTGGCCTATACTGCTGGAGGAGGTCCAGGCAAAAACTGAGATTAATGCTGTAAAGGTGTGTTTTTATATTACTGTCAATCTTATTTTAATTTTTATTGCTTGATTTTGGTTTAACAGAATATTGTTGTACTTGTGTAGCTGTGGTTTCCATTGCGGCGTGCCTCAGACTTCTTGTATTCCAATGGATGAGGATTTGTCTATTGTCAGAAGGTAACACATTTTTTTCTCTCCCTTCCTAAAACATATTTTTCTAATCCAAAAATGGTCTGCAAATTTAGTGTTGAGGAATTTGTTCAAACATCAAGTCTTGGAGAATACAAGAGACGCTTACATATTCTCTTTGCCTTCCATGGTGAGATTTCTACTGGTGCTAGCATGGGCTTTTATTCAAGGTGAGATCAAAACTTGATCAGTACTGTTTACTTTGTTTAAGTTAGTTCAGTATTGAAAAAAACGCAGCCCATGATGTGATCTCAAAAAAAAAAAAAAAAAAAAGTTCAGTATAGCTGTTGAAATTATTTTGCAGGGTCCCACTATAATTAATTATCCTTATTCTGATTTTTTTTTCATTTGTCCACTGACAGTACTGCAGTGAAGAAAATCCAGAATATTCTGTACAATGTGTTTGGCTACTACATGCAGTTTTATCACTGTAAGTCACTCTTCAAAAGTATTTCTGTTTTTTTGTCCACGTGGTTCTAATAAAATTTCCAACCTCAAGTGTTCATGGGAAAATTGGAAGATGGTAAAAGAAAATTATGAGTAGAAGGAGTTGAAAGATCACGTCAAGCTTTACAGCTGGGAGCAAGCACCATATAGTAGTGCTTCTATTGACAATTTTAAAAGGACTAGGCAAAAGATTTTAAGCTTCTGCAACGGTTCAATGTATGTTCTGATTACTTGATGTGTTTAAGTTTATTATGAAAGTATTTTTTTTTTTTTAAGTTTCTGCAATAGTTCAATGTATTTATTATTATTGTGTTGCTTGATGTCTTTATGCTTAGCAATGCTTTGGCTCCAAAGCTATTATTTTTGCTGTAAAACATAAACTTGACCACACGAAGAGGATACCCTACTGGTTGCCTTTAGAATAGGGCAGTACCAACTGAGCAACTGCACGGTTCTGTATTATTTGTTCATTTATTGTAATAACATCATTGTTATTGAGCTATTCCCTCCTGTCACAAATAATATTGGTAAAGTTTTTGGACATCAACCACGCCCGTCAAAAACAACTTTGACTAGTACCTTCTGCTTTAATATATTTTGTGAGTAAAGTATTACTTTTATGAAAAATGATTACTTCTATGAAAATCTGGTGTTTTCAAAAAATATACAAATTCAGTACATAAAATTTAGTTTGTAACCAAACTTTGGTATGGTTGACTGCACACAACCTAAAACGGCCACTAATATGTGACTGGAAGGAATCAGTTGCCTTGTTGGTGTCCAAGTCATTAGCTCTTTGGTAACACAGTTGACATGCTATTTGCATTTTGTAAGGATATTTTGAAAAAGTCCTGTCATCATTCTACTGAATGAAGAAGCCACATCAAGGAAGGTTCCATGCTGGCTTGATCCTCAGAGGCCTGAATCACAGCTTCCTGTTGACACTGAAAAATTTAACAAAAGGTGGCCTGTAAAGCTGATCATATTTGTACTATTAATTCCTTAATTATCACACCAATTTATGTTTATTTTGCTCTTTTTCTTGCAGGTTTTTGTGGTATCACAAGTGGGCAAGTGAGACTTCTATATCATTACAAACATTGCAGCAATCAAATGGTAGTATCGTTGGAGTTCCTAGTGCCAAGGTCTGTATCTCCTGACACCCAACACACACAAAAGAAAAAAAAAAACGATTCCATCTTTCTTTTCTGTCTAGTGTGTTACAAGAACTTTCATTTTTTTTTTTTTTTTTGGCAGAATATGCAGATATTGTACATATGTGAAGCACCAGCAGAATGAAATTGAGCTAAATGACAGATTGCAGTTATTTTGGGTCTCACTTGAGAGAATCTGTGGAGCAGCTAATTTTTGCTAGTACAGTGAAGCATGGGAAAAGAATCAAGAAAGAAAACAGCTCTATCCAATCTGTTCAAAACTCTTGAGGAATGTGGACTATCAAAGCACAGGCCAATGGGTCATGAGGTACTTTAGTGCTAAAACAAGCTAACCACTTTCCCTGTTTTTATAGTTGTATAATAATAATAATAATAATTCTGTAACGTGAGACCAAACAAAAATACTGTGACTGAAACCTTGACATTCCTTTACTCCATTGCCCAAAAAGAGAAGAGCTTTTTATACAATTTTCTCTTACTTCCAGTGGGGTGATGAGCTGGCTGCATCAAGTCCATTGTTCTTGGAGCAGTCATATGATTCTGTACATTTACTACAGCAAGTGCACTCGCAGAAAATGCTGGAAGGTGTTAGCATCAATCGTTCCACTGTATTGAGCACAGATAACTGGAAGCATGCAAATCAGCAATACTTCAAATGTTTGGCAATGATGCAACAACCGACAGGTTTCTTTTGAAATTTAACAAAGATCTAGGTTTAGAAGAGGTCAGTTCTAGTTATTTTAATATCTGGTGCTGTAGATCAGCATATATCAGTTTTGTATTTATGCTTTGAGCAAACCTACAGGTTAACAAGGCCACGTCCTTTATGAGTCATCTATTGACTGTGTTGTCTGAACAACGGCATCTTGCTTATAATCTATTTGATCAGCTGAAGCAATTCCGGCATGCTATTTTCTTATTAGGTTCTGGAGGTACTTCTCGACTTATGCCTTTTCCTTTTAGGGCTTGAAAAATCAATTTGCGAACTCAC
Source organism: Hyparrhenia diplandra (assembly GCA_015847255.1). Taxonomy (NCBI): domain Eukaryota; kingdom Viridiplantae; phylum Streptophyta; class Magnoliopsida; order Poales; family Poaceae; genus Hyparrhenia; species Hyparrhenia diplandra. The sequence continues at coordinate 123,795 of JADLZK010000137.1, forward strand.
TTGTTATCCTTTTATAGGAATTGGAAAGAGTAAATCTCTATCGTCAAGCCAAAATATGCTGCTGAGTTCCATGGCAGCAAAAAGGTAGAGTTTCTGCTTGAGTTTTTAATCTTTTTTGTATTTTACAATTTTGATGTGTCTTGAGCTAGTGTTTATGCACATTTTTGACAGCACGGTGGCTAACACATCATTTTGCTATTTTTTAAAATGCAGAAACTATTTGATACTGTACTCACTATGACAACAGACTCCAACTTATTGCTCAGAAGCTTCAAGGATTGCCATTATAACTCTTGTGACAACTTCATAGAAGTTGAGGAGAGATCTCATCTCTTCTTGGAAAGTTCATCTTGAAATTTTCTGAATCTAAGGTAAACTTAATAATTTCTGTTGCCCTTTCTGTTTAGCTTATGGATTGTAGTGAACCTTGATCAAACAGGGGTCTTATATTTTTGGTTTCATTCAATAAATCTTAGAATCCCTCAAGATAAGCTCAAAAATAAGTTGAAGCTAGTGTGAGGGGTGGTAATGGATCGGGCCCTTTTTTTTCTTTCACAATCCAACTTGGCCCTTTTTCCATTATTAGTTCAAAATTATATAGTTTTACGGCCTGATCCTTAAATTTTCTAGGCTAAATTAGAGGGCCTTTACCACCCTGTTGAGGTTCCTTTGGGGTTCTGGAGCTTAAGGGGCATATGAGAAGTAGTGCACTCTGTGATATAATTATGTGCCTTGTAACTCTTTCTATCTTTTTTTTTTTGCAGGAGTTGTTAGATAAATGCTTGCTTGGATGCAATAATATATTTACTGGTGCATATAAGAGTATGCCTCATGCTGCAGCAGAGATGGAGCAACTTTTTGCTGTTAATTGCCAGCATATAGATTCGTTGTTGGATGAATACTTGCTTGGATCCAATAATATATTTGCAGATGCATATAAGAGCATGCCTCTTGCTACAGCAGAGATGGAGCAGCTTTTGTTGATAATTGCCAGCTTATAGATTCATTGAGAGAAGACATGCAGGTTCAATGCCACCAGGATCTTTCAGTGGGATCCGTTAAGAAAGTTCTTATCTCCCGCTTGGAGGAATTGCTGGAGAAGGTTTGTGCTGCTATGTATTTGAATGACTGTTTAGTTACCTGTCCTATTTTGAGTAGTTCTGTATATATGCTTGAACTTACTTTTGTTATAAGAATAATATCATATAGCAAGGATCTAGAAGCATAGATTTGTTATGGTAGGTTAGGAATAGTTTTCATCCTTATTGGTTGAGTTCAAGCAACCAATGCCACATTGTATAAAGATGGCAGGCCTGAGCAGTCACATCCACAGCATCTGCCCCACTGCCCCAGGAGATGATTCTGTTCCTCTCGGGGATAGGGATAGGGATAGGGATAGGGATAGGGAGAGGAGAGGTGACTAGGTGGGGCCTGAGGGAAGAAAGAGAGGGTAGGCAGTTGTGGCATTTTTTTGAGAAACATGGGTGAAATGGAAAATCAATCATATGTCCCGCTTTGATTGAGCGGCGCATCTCCAGTTCATTTCTTTTTTCCTCTGTTTCAACCAGAATTTACTTCAGTCCAAAATAGGTACATGCTACATGTTGATTTAACTAGGTATTTTTTCCTTTTGTAGCACGTTACATGTTGATTTAACTAGGCATTTTTCCTTTATATTCTATGTGGATCTTTTATCCTTAAATATTATTCATGACTGATGTAGGGCAAGATGGCAATGAAGAACCCACATTAAATTGTAAATCATAAGCTATGCTTGAAGCTTGAAGCTTCGTGATATTGAAATTTTGAAGGAAACTTTCATGCTATTTGTTGGTGTTCTCGGAAAGCTCACTGATCATGAAGTATGCAGTGATGGAGCTGATAATTCACCAGTTGGTAATGTTGCATCATGGAAAAGATACTTTGCAGACATGCATTATGAATCTTAAATTGGATGATATTTGTGCTGCTGGTGAAAAGATTTGTATTCTAGTGGTTTGTGCCATCACCTTTACACTGTTTTCTTATCTGTATAATTTTTGTTATACCATCTCATTTGTAATTGTTTGCAACAGAGGTTGCTGGTTGACTATAAACCTGGAGATACGTACTAGTATAGAGGTGCACCTAATGCATCTTCATGCTTGTGGGTGTGATCCTGTCATCCAGCAGAAGGGATACTTTCTGAACTTCTAGAAGCACACAGAACAGTAAGTATTTTCATGTTTGGAGGAACTTTGAAACTCTGTCCTCTTGTTTTTTGGTAAAATAATAATGATTAATTTCGTTTTTCTAAGGCCTCTTTCTCTTGGTTTCAGACTTCTGAAATGACTCTTACTTAGGGACCTTTTTATTCATCTATTTACGGAGGGGGTTTGGTTCCACCCCGAAGATACAGCAGAAGATGCTGGGGATGAACGACAGCAAGATGCTGTTGGAAGTGGAACTGGCATGGGTGAAGGGGATGGTCAAAAGAGTGTAAACTCTGATATAGATGATGAATCACAACTTGGTGATAGTAAGGTTAGTGTGCTCATTACATCCTTCAAACTTCTTTTGATAACGGGATGAAACAAATACCCCAGCCTTAAATTGGAAATGTATCTTAGTGATATATACTTTAACCGTAGCAGTTTCTGTATGCTTCATTGAAGCTGTCCTTCTTCGTGTTGCAGGACTTGACGTGCATAAAGGCAGATCCAGCTCTAAAGAATGATGATAAAGCTGTTGAAATGCAAAGCGATTTTTAATGCAGAATTATCTGATGTTTCTGAGGGTCCTGAAGACGAAGACTCAGGTGGCTTAAGATGAGGATAACTTGGATAATCAGATGGGTGATACTGGTGATGCAAGTGAAGTGGTTGGCAAGAAATCATGGGATAAGGATGAAGATGATGATCCTAAGACATCTATTGAGAAATATGAGTCAGGCTCATCAGCCAAAGGGAGAGAACAGGGTGATAGGGGAACTGAGAGCTAAGGACGATGGTTCTATTGAGGAGGAAGATCCTATGGAAATGGATTCTGAGGAAGGCAAAAATAATAATTTGGAACATGATCCTAGTACCTGTGATGAAACTGATCTGAATACTGATGAAGTCATGGACAACGCTGATGCATATGATGACCAGACTGGGCCTGAAATCCCTGAACCAGAGAATGATTCTGTTGATGTTGACATGGAGGAACAAGAACAAATTGAGGAAAGAGATGCTGGCAATGAAGATATAGGTACTGAAGAAATGGAGCAAGCAGATGAGAGGTTAGATGCTTTAGATGATATGGAGGAAGGAGATATGGCACAGCATAGTGATGGTCTGGTAGATAATGAAGGGGATCACGTTGAAGATGTAAACACAAAAGAAGGTGAGATGGATACACACCAATTGGACAAGACCGATTCACTTATGCCTCCATCACAAAGCCTACAGCCTGACAATATGCAAGTAGATTCTAACAGAGAATCTGAAGCCAACTTGGCCAACAGCAGTGATATGCACGGCGCTGTTGCTCCTTCAGTAAATTTTCAGGAAATGAAGTGCCCAATATGGAAATATCTATGCCCAATGCTGGTGATGATTCAAGACTATTATCCAACTCCAAGCCAGATATGCAAAATGATGCTCAGCAGCACATCAAGCAGACAAATCCTTTCAGGAGCATTGGAGATGCATTGGAAGACTGGAAAGAACGGGCCAAAGTCTCAGCTGATACTCAGGATCATCAACCAGAAACTGGAAATGATAGTAATGAGGACACTGCTGAATTTTCGTTATGTGCCTGAGGGTGAGCAGAGCACCTCTCAGGCATTGGGTGCTGCAACAGCTGACCAGACCAATGATGTCAATCAAATTAATCAATCTTTCTTGGAAGATGAAAGCCGTGTCAGGAAATTGGAACCAAGTGATGAGAGAACACCTGATAACCCTGAGGTGCCTTACCTTCAAACTTCACAAGCACTTCCCAGCAAGTCTGAAAATGCCAATGAATTTGATGGCCGAGAGATTCAAACTGATACATCCATTCAAAATTTAGTTGAAAGCAGAATAGATCACCCTTTCCAAGATCTTGTTTCCTTCAAACGACCCCCGGCAGATGACAAAATAGCTCTTATTGACTTAACTACTGACAGGGAATTTCCTTCTCAGATGGATCTGGACATCACTGATGCAGAGACAAAAAGGTCTATTGTGGACTGGAAAAATCTTGAGCTGGCAACTATGAAATTGTCCCAAGAACTGGCAGAGCAATTGCGCCTGGTCATGGAACCAACTCTTGCTAGTAAGCTTCAAGGGGATTATAGAACTGAAAGAGAATAAACATGAAAAAGGTAATTTTTATTTCCAATGAACTTATCATTATATGTTTTCCCTCCATAGGGATGTATATGATGCACCACAACTCTTGTTTTTTTTCAGGTCATTCCGTATATTGCGAGTCATTTCCGCAGAGACAAGATATGGTTAGCGCGCCCGAACTAAGCCTAATAAACGGAATTACCAAGTGGTTATTGCTGTTGATGACTCAAGAAGTATGTCTGAGGGCAAATGTGGAAAATTTGCTATCGAGGCATTAGTTACTGTATGCCGTGCTATGTCACAGCTTGAGGTTGGACAATTTGCAGTTGCAAGTTTTGGAAAGAAGGGAATGTTAGAGTGCTACATGATTTTGATCAGATCTTCAATGGCTAAGCTGGAGTGAATGTAAGTTAACGAAATCTACAGTATGATTCTCTTATCTTCATTGTACGCAGCAAAAGTTTGTATAATTATTGCTATGTATTTTTTCATGCTCCGTTTCAGATGATCTCTAGTTTGTCCTTTGAGCAAGATAACAAAATTGAGGATCAACCGGTGTCTGATCTATTGACGCATCTGAATGCTATGCTCGATACTGCCGTTGCACGGGCACGCACCCCATCAGGGCAAAATCCTCTGCAGCAACTGATACTGATAATATCTGATGGAAAGTTCCATGAAAAGGTAACTATTTTTGTCAGTCGGTTTTGGCTGCAGCTCATATACCCTCCTTTCCTTTTGGGTTCTGAAGTTGGCTCCCTAGCAGGAAAACTTGAGGCGCCATGTTAGAGATGTTCTAAATCGAAAGAGGATGGTCGCATATGTGCTCCTGGATAACCCCGAGGATTCTATTATTAATCTGATGGAAGCATGCTTTAAAGTGGGGGAGAAGGTAGAGCTGAAAAAGTACATGGATTCCTTTCCGTTCCCGTATTATGTTATGCTACAGAACATTGAAGCTCTTCCTCGCACATTGGCCGACCTGATTAGACAGGTGTGAATTACTCCTAGCAATTTAGCTCTTTTTAATGATCCCTTTTTAATTAACAAATGGTTGCCCTACTAATGACCTGTTTTCTACTATGCAGTGGTTTGAGCTCATGCAGAGCGCCAACGAGTGATCCTTGGGACGTTAGCCAACCAAATTTTGCCTGCCACACATTTAGCCGTACAGCAAACTACATTCGAGCTTTTACATTTTGCTTGGGCCTGGATAACTCTGTGATCGCAGGCCTGATTGTGTACAAATACTGTAACAGTTCAGATCGCCTTTTGGGACATATGATCTGTGATCGCAGGCTTGATTGTAAAATACCATCACAGTTCATATTGCTTCTGGGAAATGTGAATAGCATTTCCTTGCGACCTCGAGTGCGATTGATCCTTCACTCTTCACTCTTGCCCAGCTCTTGCTCGATGGGCTGCTGGAGATGTGAAGATGCATCCTGGGCTGACAAAGTGTGCTTAAACATACATATGTATGCGGTAACCGTATATTGTGGATGTCTGAACACTATCCATTACCTCGCTCCCCACAACAATTTCTGCTCTGCTAGCTACTGCAACATTGATGTACATGTCTATTTTTTCGAGGGGCTTGAGCTCAACTGCAACATATACCCTGTCTGACGTGGCATGTCCAATCCGTATTAGATCGCCAGGTGTTTGAGCCCAATCCAACTATCATGTTGCCGACGAGATGCGGTTGCTCCGCGCACCGTGAACACTTCGGGGGCTCGATCGTAGTCGTGGCCGGATGCATATCCGGTATCCCGACTTGAGCAGTGGCGTGAACGAAGGCGAGCTCTCTGTGAACGCTGAGGATGCTTGCGGATAGGGCAGTTCTCTTCACCGGAATGAGTCTGTATTCAGCTTGTTCTATGAATGACGCTATTTTTCTTAATCACGCATAAGATTTGTGTGCTTTGTATTAAGAAAGAGAGTTTTGTTACAACGACAACCGGTGCGAGCAAAAGATCAGACGAACTGACGCTCCGCACCGCACGGAACACTACGGTGCTGCTTAAACTATTGCATTAGACAGCCTAGGCCGGTTGATATCCACTGCTGAGCCCTGATCTTGATCAGCTCTGCAAGCGCGTGAACCTTTGTGATTGCGCCGCGGAGTCTCTTGGCGCCAGCTTTGTTCTGTGAATGACGCTATTGTCTACTCGTCGTGATGTCAAGGGGCTTGTTTGGTTTCGACTTATTAAATTAAAAAGTGAAATAAGTGATTTATTTTTGCAAACAGTAGAGACTTATTAAGTCATGGGACTTAAAACTTATAAGTAGAAAACCTAATATTTCATAAAAAAACAGCTTTTTAATCACACATAAGATTTGCGCCATGTCCGGACGTCTGGGCGCTAGTGTGCCCCCATATGTATGCGTCCAAATATATAATTGAACTCTGGTCACCAACGTGATTGCACGACATATATGATCGTAAGTAGAAACCTAACATTTCATAAAAAAAAAAAAAAACAGTAGAAGTGATTGCACGACATATATGATAACATTTCATAAAAAAAAACAGTAGAAACCTAACCGCTGCTAGCACATCTGAAATGAATGAAACCTAACCACTGCCATCTAGGAAACCATGGAGTGTTTTTCCATGTAGCCCTTCCCCTTCTCTCAAACCAAGTAAAGATGGGCGGTATGGGCGGATTCACGGCCCAGGCCTCTAGGGCACAGGCCCTAGTCGTCGACCCACGAATACTAGTACCCCCCAAACCACCCACCCAGCCCCCCCCCAAGTCCCCAAAACGAAGATAGGGGCACAACATTTTTTTTTTTTTACAAGGTGATAGCCTATCTCAGCTATCAGTGATAGGGCATAACGTTGATCAGTGATACGGCACAACGTTGATTTCCCATCCGCCACGCGTGTCGATCTCCCGTCCGCCTCACGCACCTCTCCACTCCAAATCGTCTGCCCTCCCACCAGTGCCAGTACTACTCATTACAAGATCAATTTTAATGGGGATTTTATGTCACAATTTGCAACACATCTAGAGAAATTCATGTCACAGTTTGCAACACATTTTAGATTTTAGAAACAAAAAGGCAGATGAAACTCTCTCTAATCCCATGAAACTCTTTATTATCTCTGTCATCATTAATATGGTGCCACATCAGCCTAATTAATGTCCCATGAAACTCCATTGAGACTGACCTAATGATATGTTACATTCAGACTACAAATTGTATGTTTAACAATTAATTTTTTATGATCTTTTCATTTATATTTTTATCTTATTTACATGTAGAACTTGATGAGACGATGGAAGATGCGAATGCAGCACTCCACTTGTGTTTCACGATGGAAGAATCACACTCGTTAGACTAGGTTGTCATCTCTTTTTTTTTCGAAAAACGTGCATGACATATTCTGTATTAAGAGAAGTTAGAGCTTTTCAGTGGTGTAGAAAGAGAACTATTTTGCAACGGGAGGAGGTTGCCGTGGCTTGATGGCCGCAGCAAGAGGTGCGCCATCTCCCAGGCAGCGAAATCATAAGTTCCATGTCATTAACAAAACGGTGAAATCTGCCCGTCGTCGCTCTGTTGATATTATCTTTATCTTTTTATTACTCTGAAGATATATCATGTTGAAATCGATAGCTCTCATAGTCTCATAGAGGATCGAGGAAGAAAGGACCAGTAGCAGTGGTCTAGTAGTGCACGACGACTGCATTTCACCGGCAGCTAAGCCCAGCAGAGGACGCAACCGACACAGCTCGCGCGCGGCCGCGGAAATCCAAGGCAGCCACACGACACGGTTGCCCCACCCATGTGAGCAGAAGATACTGTACGAACTTGGCGTTACACCCCAACAAACACCAAAAGTCAGTCACCACCACCCATACACACACCAGAAGCTGCTGAATGGGAATAAAGAAAGCTACTGGTAGAGCTCAATGGCTGGCCGGCCGGCCTTGCGAGCTTCAATTTCGACGCAAGGCCGGCGCGAGTACAACAATAATAATCCAAAATAAATTACAATTATTCACTTGTTCAAGTACTATTAGTACTAGAGCTGGATCCAATCTTTAGTCCACTCCATAATCCACCACCACCACCAGAGAATTAAAAGGAAAAAACAACGACTAGGCGGGTGCTAGATTAGCAGCCTCAGCATAGCGCAAAGCCAAAGCCAAATCCTCTCCTTCCTTCAATATAACCGGCCGGAGAGCTTGGCTTGGCGTTCATCATCGATCAGAACTGGATCAGAACTGGGCGCCCTCGAAGGTCTGGCCGAACTGCCACCCGGCGGGGACGGCGTTGTTGCTGGTGACGGTGCGGCCGTCGCTGGAGGTGACCTGGAACGAGAGCGCCTGCCCGTCGAGGTTCGCGTTGTTCTGCCAGTTCTGGCCCCAGTTCCGGGACATGGGCTGCCACCCGGACCGCGAGCCCCGGATGGAGACGGACCGCACGTCGCCGGCGCCCGCCACGTTGGTCACCAGCACCAGGTTGAAGTACGAGTGCCCGTTGATGGTGAACCGGATGCCGCCTTTCTTCACGCACGGCACTCTGCATGCGATCATTATAATCGTCAGGCTCAGCATGTTAATAAATAATGAAATAAATAAATAAATTTTTTGAGACAAAAATAAATAATAATAGTCGGTACTAATGGGCCAGTCAGTTTCACATGCAAACACAAAATCTGCAGGGTGGTCCACGGAACTAATGGGCCGAACTTGGGGTGAGGGCCCACCAACCTTCGAACCGACGTCCGACGCGGTTGGCTCAATTGTGTGCGTCGTGGTACGACATGGACACAAAGGCATCCATCATCGTGCATGCATGTGTGTGTGCGCGCGTGACCACTGGGCGCGTCGTCGTCGTGCCCAGCAGCACACATGTGCTGTGCAGCCAGCAAGGCATGTGAAGGGCAAGCAACTGAACTGAACTAGTGGAGTGTGCCCGGCCAGCGTCGCCGTCGTACGTTACGTTACGTACCTCCTGAACGCGACGGGGACGATGCCGGCGCGGTACTGCGCGATGTGGAGGAACGCCGGCTCGGCCATGTCGAAGTGCGGCCTTGGCGGGGTTGCACCAGCCGCCGTCGTCGCTGGGAGGCCGTAGTTTGGCGGGCAGAAGTTGGTGGCCGTCACGGTGATGGTGCCCGGCAGGCACGACTTGCCGGCGTTGTCGCACCGCAGCTCGTAGCAGGACCCGCACGCCGCGCCGTCGTTGAACAGCGCCGTGCTCAGCGCCGCCGTGTTCGTGCCGTACCCGGTGCTGTACAGGTTACCGTACCCGCACGCGCCGCCTGTCGTCCGTCCGTGCACAGAGAAGAAGAAGGAAAAGCAGAGACGAAGAGCAACGGTCAGTCAGTCAGTCGTTTTCTTTATTTGCCGATCGAGCCAGCCGACGATGATCGAACGTGCGGCGGCGACACTGATTTCGCCGGCGCGGCGTGCCGGCCGGAGGCAGGGCACGGTCGGTTCAGACGACTCACCCATTGTGCCGGACGCGTCGCCGCCGCCGTAGAACGTGGCGTGCGCGCTCTGCCACCCGCCGTAGCCGGCGGCCGCGGCTTCCCGGGCGAGGAGGAGACCGAGCAGGAGGAAAAACAGCACCGGCAATGGCCATTGCTGGGCGCTCCGAACTCCGAAGCTAGCTTGCTATTTCGTCAGTCAGCTGCCTTCGCAGGGAAGAAGATGAGGGTATCTAAAGCTTAGCTTGGCTTGTGCTACCAACTAACTAATGGCTTGGGGTTGGCAGTGAGTAGGTTGCCCTCCCAGCACCCAACTATTTATAGCCGAACCAAAGCAAGCGCCGGTGGCGGTTGCGAGACTCGGGGGCCGTGCGTGTATGTAAATTTCTCTGCGATTTGGTGAAGGGAGCCATAAAAGCAGAAAACGAAATAGAAAAAGGGCCGGTGGCCTGAGCGACGTGCTATGGGCCTATGGCCACGGCCACGGCCAGCAGCCGCAGGCAGGGGTCGCGAGAGAGAGAGACCACCGTCCACCGGCAGTTAATTGGAGCAAATCAATCGGGCGCACATGCGAGCGCCCTCGGCCGCGCGCACGGCACGGCGCACGTATAACTGCTCGCGTGTCGTGGGCGTGGCGCGGGGTCCCGGCGCTAGGGCCGGCGAGGCCAACTCCCCACACCCCCACATGGCTCAGCTCAGCTCGGCACCAGAATCAGAACGCCCTGCTGAGCTCTAAAGGGGGGCTAGCCGTTTAGCCTGCTTCTGTGAAGTGTGACGGCGACGGCATGCACCGCGGCGGCAGCGCGTTAACCGTGTGGAGTGTGGACCCTGAGTGCGGCTGGATTGGCCGGTTCCCTGACGGGGATTGCCCATCGCCTTGTCTGGACCGGAGGAGATCCGCTCACGTTCGTTGTGTCGCCGCCCGCGCCGCTCGGCCGCCCGCCGCGGCATGGGGCTTGTCTGTGTGTGACTCTGTGTCGCTCGCTCGCGCCGAGCTCCGCCTCCTGATCCTGCCTTATCGTCGTCCATGGATCTTTTTTTGCTACTTGGTGATGCTGATGCAGTGTCGTCTGGGGTCAATTTTAGTTTCAACTACAGTAACTGACTATTCGTTTAGCGATTCGACAGCAGCGAGACAAAACTAAGCTGGAAAGCTGAGTGACAGCCTGAAGATCGTTCGAGCTTGCGGAACCTTGGTCAGGCTCAGAGACGTACAGTCTTATATGTAATCGCTCTGTGTCAGGCTCAACTGTTTGCTAGGATCACCGACGATCACCCTGCTTTATTAGTTAGTCTGAATGAATGAACTCCATGTACACCGAACAACTGATTGGATATGGAACAGGATCAGGTTTTTGTCGGTCCACAGCGCACATGAAGCTAGCGCATAAAGAATGGACAGACAGCACAGCCCACACGGAGGGGAACCCATCAAGCAAACACACAACCGGCGCGCGCCAATGATCCATGCACGTTCACAGAATCACAGGGTGTACGTGTACGTGAGAGTGTCAGTGTGGGTGTGAATGGGCGAAACCACCAGACCAACCACCAGACCTGCTTGTGGCTTTTGTGGCCTGTGGGGGTGCTCCTGTGGGCGGGCGCCTGCAGGTTCTGGTTGTCCTGAAGGGGGACTCACATGGTCGCGCATCTCACATGCGCGGAACATGGCGAGCGAGACTCGTGTAACGGTGAGCGTGCGTGCATGAACCCAGGCAGCCAACAGCTTCAAACAAAGCTGCCGTCAAGCCTAGATGCCTACCTACGCGTCCCGAAACTTCAAACAAGAGCCGACATTGGTTTCACGTATGTTAAAACTTCATCTTTTTATTACGTAAGTCGTCGTTGCTTGCTAGTGCTTTTTTTTTTTGGTAAATATCGCTTGATTTCTACCTTGGCCATGCGTTTGTTTTCGAATTCATTAAAAGGATAGCATTGCCTGCCATTGCCAACGTCGGTGCTGTGCCTGCCGCCTCTGTTGAGTACTCCAGCAGGCACAGGCAGCAGCAGGAAAGCAACAGTTCCCCAGGCTCGCCGTCGACGCTGACCCCATACTACACTGGGCTGCCCATGTTAATTGCACATGGCCGCCCGGGCATTACGGCTGGCTAATCCATCCAATCCAACCCCTGTCACTAGCCGACGGTCGGTCTCCTCTCTCGACTCGTTCCTTCCTTCTGCCCCCAGTCGTCTCCATAGTCCATAGTCCGTCCATACGCTGGCTCAATGCATGCATGGCCAGCCCCCTTCCACAAGTTGGCTGGATCGATGCGCCGGTCGATCCAGCCGCTGGCACCTACAGAAACGCAGGAGGTTGGTTCGGTCAAAAAGCATCCTCCTCCTTTGTTCCTTGTTTTTAGCGGCAGTTCACTCAAACACGACTACATTCAGGGGTTTATTTGCAGCAAGGCCTAGCATCAGTAAAATTGTTTTGCTCCTTGTTATATATTGTCCTCCATCCATATGGCTAGTTGTAAAACCAAGACAGCAAAAATGCTGAGGGAGCCGGCCTGCAGTTTTGTTTCAGGGGCATGTAGAGCCAGCCACAGGTGACTTATCGAGACCCGGTCCAGGTCCCGGTCGACCGGTCGACCGGCATGCCGCTGGCGCTGCTGCGATGCCGACCAGTAGCGGACGCGGGGCAGCACGGCTCTGTTCGCCCAAACAAAACCTCCCGTGCCTGCGCCCACCACATGCGGATATGATAGCGACGCTTCCGGGGCAGCAGCAGCAGCCATGTGTATTTTAATGGGGTGCACGCCCAAACAAACAGCATCTAAAACAAGGCCGCGCGATCCATCCTGCTGCCTTGAAGGTCCCTCCCACACGGGTTGGGCGGCCAAATCAAAATCCTCCGGGAAGCTGTGGAACGGACGAGACGCACCGCCGCTGCCTGTAACCTGTTGCCAAGGGAATTTTTGGCCGCTGTTTGGCTTTGTCCGCTGTTTGTGTGTGTGTGTGCGCCCGCGCTTTGTTTACTGCTGATGGTACTTTGCTCGGCCAGACGCAACGCAATCATGACTCAAGTGTAGGTTCGTTATACAGTTAGGAGATCGAATCCCCAGCTCGCCATGCATGCATACCTGACCTGGTGTGGTGCTGTGCTGGTCCATGATTGCTGGGAATATGCTTTGCTTGGACATGAGAGAACGGATGACCTGGTCGAAGCTTGCATTGTTTTGCAAACATTTTTCTGAATGAACCTTGGAATTAGAAACAGACGATGATAATGTATTCCGAGCACTTGAGTTTTGCTGGAGTGATGAGTGAGTGATCCTCCGATCCGATCGAACGTACGTGCAATGTCAGTCATAGCATCGGATTCGTCCAGAAATCGCCTCGGATCAGGCTAGCTGTGTGGCCGCATAACTGATGGCCTGCGGAGACTCATCAGAGCGTCCGTCGTCGATCTCCACGGCAAGCTGCCAAGCTGTCGTCTGTCCAGTGGCATGTGGTGATATGTAAAGGCCGCAGTGGAATTACGCGATCGTCGTCGTGCACGTACCGTCGTCGCTGCTGGCCCCCATAAATTTGTGACGTGCGAGGGCTGGCTGGATGCGGCTGGATGCCTGAATGGATCCAACGAGGCAGCTCGCAGCTGCGGAATAATCGCAGACATCCTTTTGCGTTATCCACCTCAGATCTTTTTCAGCGCGTGATGATGAAAGGCACGTTCCTGATGAGGATCCTTTTCGACTGGTCTGTGCTTTCAGCCTGTGTGATACGGGTGTTTTTTTTCCAGGTTGCTATCTTTTGCTTTCAGCATCGTTTGGTTGGACCATTGCATTGCATGTGGTAACATGGGTTCGTTAAGCTGTCAACTAACTGATATATCTTGCTGATAGCAGGGTGAGCCCACAATTTGATGCTCTATTTGTAGGGCATTTGTTCTTAATTAATCTAACCTAAACACTTCTTCGTTAGCACAAAAGGTGTGACAAGCATTTCCGTGTCACCAAAAGTCAATCACTGTCATCATTTAGTACTTTTCCATCAACGATCGGCAAATCTTTTCCTGGAACGCAAAAGGCTACATCATGTACACCCAAAAACATCCACTCGTACCAGCTATGAACACACAGGTGCACATCCATTCGTTATCCCAACAAGTACCTTCAAATGCATTGCTTCTTCAAATCCATTGATTACCACAGAAAAGAACATAGCAAACCACGACAAAAGAAAGTGATATTTTGCATAAACTTTTTAAATAACGAAAGTGGTCCAACTTTTGTTTAATAATTTCAACGACTTACAATTTAGGGTGAAGGAAGTATATTTTTCCTGAACTTATTTCCTTGTACACCAATATAATCGTGGTGGATTTTTTTAAAAAATAGAGATTTGGAAATAAAAAAAAATTGAAATTGGCTGTATTTCTAAGATAAAGGAACATCCCTTTATCTCTGTAACGGCTTGCGACAACTCTTCATCCTGGCCTTTTATTTTTCGGAAAAAAAATGGGTGCACCCCGGGTGTATGTACCATGCCTACCATGCACTCCACTGTGATGAATGCCACGTGGCGAAAACATCCAACATCCGTCTGAGCCGCATGTATCCGCGTTTTTGTGGGTTGCATGCGTGCATGCATCTTCTATCTGATTGCAAGATTTTAGGTGATGTGCACACTACTCTCACATCCATAAAATGACGAGGTGCCCAAGAGGGAAAGTTAAATTTGCTCCTAGGAGCATATGC
>JADLZK010000138.1:0-121858 GCA_015847255.1 Hyparrhenia diplandra
TCTTCTTCGAACTAATCTCCTCTTTTTTGTCCTATATGTTAAGACAAAGCATGAATCGTCAACATGGACTTCAGCATGATGTAAGAATCTCGACATCGACTTCTCCGTGATGCAGGAATCATCAGCATCGACTTCAGCATGATGCCCAAGAATGAATCGACTAATCAAAGCCGTGCTGAGGGACGGACAAGAAAGTGCACGGGGAAGCATTGGGTGTGGATGGTCCTCGGTCGTCCTCACCTATCAATGAACCGGCAGCATCGATTCGGAAGACTCCGCCTGCTAGCTTCCACCCGGCTAATTGGCTGGCAGTTTCCCTGTTGAGTTGTGCACGCTCGACGATCCAAGCACTCATGTGACCTAGCCGTCATTTTTTAGATAATGGATAACAATATCCTGCCTATACATCCGGAGGATGTATCTGGTGATATTACAAATTTTTGAGAAACAAAAGAGAAAGCCTGGTCGTAGAACGACCAGGGAAGGCTAGTTCAAACAATATAAATGTTTCCATCATTTATTGAATATCTCTAAAAAACAATAAATTTAATGTGACCCAGTCATGCGGGCCGGGGGCTCATCCGTCGCTGCCGCCGTCGTTGGGTTCCGCCTTCGGCTCTGTGGAAAATATATCTACCCAGGAGTATCAACGAGAGAAGTCAAGAGCAGGCCCCTAAATCTTTTTTCCGTGTGATTGTGTGAAGTGATTTGACAAATGCCTGAAGTTTATACAAATATAGTATATAATAATGAACAAAGAACAAACAAATTCTGAAGTAGCAGTACAGTACAATCTCTGTCGAAGAACTCGTATACGTACGTCTGGTGACTGTAATTTACCGTCGAATCACTCACACACTCACTCCCTGACCCTTGGGAACAGGCACCTGTACATCCTGGACATGAAGGACCTCTCCGCCTTCCTCTTCCCGTGTCGCCTGACATGTGGTACCGCCGCCGCATGGTCGGGCGACAGTAGCTTCGTCGGTGGTTGCACGGGCGGCGCAGGGACGGTTTTGACCTCCTCCCTGTTGCGTTTCACCTTCTCGAACTGCACCCGTGAAGCCCTGCGCCGCCATGGCCGCGTTCTTCTCGTCCCACACGCCGAACCTCGGCACGGTTGACAGCTTGGGGCGCCGTGGTGGTGGTGGCGGGGGCGGGTGGTGGTGATGGCGCGGCGGCGACGGTGCACCGTGTTGGTGGTATTGTCCGCCGTGGCCACCACCTTGTGGCTGCGGCGGGGGAAGCTGCTGTAGTCGTTGTTACTGTTGTACCTAGGCTGGTACGGCCTGGGCGGCGAGAACTTGCTGCCACGGCTGCTGGTCTCGGACACGGCGTTGCTGCCATTGCTCCCGGTCCGGCGGTGGTACCCATGGCCGGAGTGGTGGTGATGAGGCCGGTGGGGCGCGTAGCCATGCGAGCTCGGTGGCCGGGACGAAGGCACGTTCCTGGCGCTGAGATTCTCGTAGTGCTCGTAGGGGTCAAAGTCGTAGTCATAGCCAGCAGCAGCAACAGGCGCATGGCCATGGCCATGAGAGCTCGGCGGTCGGGTGGGCAACGTTCCTACTGCTGAGGCTGTCGTAGTGGTCGTACGGGTCAAAGTCATAGCCGCCGCCACCGGCCACTGGCACCGGCGCCCTGACGCTGGCAGCAGTGGACTGCTGGCCGTGCGAGCTCGGCGGACGGGAAGGCACCTTCCTGCTGAGGCTCTCGTAGTGCTCGTACGGGTCGAAGTCGTAGGCGGCACCCCCACCGCCACCGCCACCGCCGGAGGAAGGTGGCTGGGGGAGCGGCGGGCGCCGGCGGGGCCTTGTTGTCTCGCACCTTCTCGAAGAAGACGGTGTAGCCGATGTTCTCGGCGTCCCAGGAACCGAACTTTGGCGCGACGGCTTTGCCCGGCCTGCAATCACATACAAATCTCAGTGAACAATTGCTGCAATCACATACAACAGCTCGGCAAGTAAGTAAAACACAATGACCTTCGATGCCATCACAATTTTTATGTATTCACGAATCTGCATTTTGAGGAAAAGGAAGAAACAAACAAAGAAGTCTGGCCACGTGAAATGAAAGGTGTAGTACGTGTTAACCCCAACTACTTGTATTGGCAGCATTTGCCTTAAACGCCAAGAGACACGTAGTGGCAGGCGAACAATAATAGTACACTAGTCCCTTGACCAACAACAAAAAAACTTTTAAAATCTAATTTGATCATTCGTTTTATTTAAATAATTTATATAAATATTATTAATTTTTTTATAACTTATTAGATCATTAAATATATTATAATAATAACTAATTTATTTTAAAATTACATAAATATTTTAAATAAAACAAATGATTAAATTAAATTTTGAAAAATGTCAAAGAGCGTTTTTTTTTTGTTGGGCGGACGGAGACACACCTGCCTGCATGGACAGCTCCCTGCAGCTTAACACCGTACCGACGACGACCAAACAACAATACAAGCGTGTGTGACCAGTGTGGCCGGCACGTCAACAGCTAGAGCCAGTACAGATCAGAGTCAGGTACACCTGCCCGGCGCAATCTGAACTGAATCGTGCATTGCAAATAATAATCGCTTAGCTGAAACTCAAAGCTTTTCCGTTTCATGCAGTGTGCTGTGTGTGCTCGATCGAGTCGATTGCCATCCAGCAACGGCGCGGCACATGGGGGCGGGTGACTCCGTGAGGGACTACGCGAGCGTCGGCGAGTCGTCCAATGCAAATACGCAATACAAGCACGGGATCAGACGCCATGTGCATGCCGGCCGGCGGCGCCTGGGAAAGTCAGGCGCGGCGCCCCCATGTTCAGACACCGATGATTGCTGAATTTGCTGCGTAGGTACTACGCATTTGACAGGAATGGCTAGGTACTAGTTAATTTGGGCTAAAAAATTAATGTAAACTAATCACGGTTGGCTATCTATCTACTCCCTCTGTCCCTTTTTAGATGCTATGGGGGTGCGTGCCGATCAAACTTTTTCGAACTTTTGGTAGGTTTGTAGAAAATATGTGCAACATTTATATCTCTAGATAAATTTATTAAAAAACTAGACTTAAAAGATTTTTCCAATGATACTAGTTACTTAACATAAATATTTATATATTTTAATATATAATTGCCGACAGTTTGAAAACGTTGACTTACCGGGGGAGAATGAATCTATTTAGGGACGGAGGGAAGTAGTTAGCTAGCATTTGGAATAATGCAACTAGTTTTAAGTATTTTAGCTACAAAAATTTGCCCATTGCATTAGAACTAATTTTCGTATGGGTGCTAGGCTGTTGCCTGATGGCTACCGTAGGAAGGTGACATGGTGCTAGCCAGCCAGATATTTGGTTGCCAGCCATGCTGGTACGCCTAGCTTGTTGCTGAATAATCCTGGTGACTACTAAGCAAGTGAGCAGTGACCACCACGCACCAGTCCACCACTGACCACACCAACCAAACCAAACAAGCCTCGCATGGCAGATCATGGATGCATATGCATGTTGCCACCAAATGCCCATCCTAACACTAAGTGCATGTATGATTCTCTTGTCTAGGATAAAAAAAATAACTGTATGATGGCGCCGTCGCGCACGGTTGGGGGTAAGGTGGCAGTCATCATCGATCATCAACATGGGAGCACATGGGGCGGCCAGCCATATGGGGGCAGGTCTTCAGGGCTGCAAGGAACAATGATCCCAATGTGATCACCTACTGCTAGTTTCGTCGTGGTAATAATAAAAGCACATTTATACGACTTACATGAACAATGAATCTGCAGCATGCTGGCATGCCGGCCGGTGCCGCCGGAGCAGCCAGCCGGCCGTCCGGCCTAGTGCACGCCATGCATGCCAATGCAGATGCAGGGACAAGCACAGGATACCATGCCACCACGTACGCAGTTGATCGAGGACAGTAAGCTCTGGGAAAGGTTACTTACAGCAGCCATGTGTGTCGTTGTGTGGTGCGCGCGCCTGAAGAAGGATTGGCCGCCGCGCGCGCCGGAGAGGCCGACAACGGACGGGCCCTGCTGGTTGTTGTTGCTCCACCACCTCCGGTCCTCCTCTCCGCGCGGCGGGCGGCCGGAGGAAGGAGAAGGGGCGGGGATGGGACGACGATGGATGTCCGGGGCAGGGCAGCGGTCTGAGTCTGCCGAGGACACGCCTTTATGCTTTGGGTTTGGTTGAGCAGTCCCCCTAATTAGAGGCGCCCCAACCGGCCGCCGGAGCAGAAAGGCAGCCAGCCACGCACGGTCCCCAGCTAGCTAGCAACCTTCACAACTGCAGCGTTGCGGAACAGCGTGGCAGGGCATTTGCGTTTGCGCGTCGGTGGGACGACGCGGACGGAGGAAGGAGATTGAGGAGACGGACAGCTCAGGCCCCTGCCCCTGCTTGCTTAACACCACCTCCTCTCGCCTGCCCTACCTACCTGGCTAACCTACCGACGACGGACAGTGGTTGGCCGCTGCCCCGTCGTCCGTATCCTTGCTTTCAGACTTTTCAGTTGGCTGCTCTCTCGTGGGCTCCTGGCAGCTAGCTCTGGCCTTGACCCTCCTGCTCCCTTGTTGGCCCGGGATCTCTGCAAATTAACCTACGCTGCGCCCCGGTCGCTGCGCCCCGGTCCGGTTTTCGTACCTGAGGTGTGAACGAACAGTTTGAAAATGGAATTCCGTAGTACATCCATCCCCCCAGCTCATCAAATCTGGTAAGTTTCAGTCCAACTTATATCGCATCTTAGCAAGTTGGCAATCTCGATTTCTTGAACGAGGCTCCCGATCTAGTATGATATGATGCCAGCGTTGGTTGGATACCACGTCGTAGGCAGCACACAGAGCAAAACCGTATCGGATCGGATTACTGATCGAGACTGGTGTCCATGTATAGCAAGCAACAACTTGCACGCTTCTTCGGTTTCTGTCACGGCAAAATGCAGCGCATATACAGACGCCTACCAGCTGGCTCTCAATCTAATGGCCAAGAGACCCCGCCAACCTACGGTACGGTTTCTTCTTTCAAATTTAAGTTAACGGAACCGTCAATCAGCACATACACATCCTTGTCAGCGGCAGAGCCAACAGGATCTGGGTGCATGCATCCGCATCCACCGGCGCGGACCAAGGCACATGGCCCGGAGACGAGAGACGCACGCTCTCGCTTGCAGGCATGTTGATCGGCAGACATCAGGCCGAAAGATCTGCTGCAGCTGAAACAAAGGAGCAGAGAAATACACTAGTTTAGCGATTCAGTCAGTCAGTCAGTCACCTAATCAGAAGAAGGTCATGGTCATCAATGATTGATGGAAGCATCAGCTCAAACAAAAATGAAGCAAAGGCTAATTGACAGCCTAGTGTCCACATAACCATGGCAAAATTTCCGGAATCTATGGCATCTAGCTTTTAGCTCCATATAGTACCTAATGTGCTCTGATGACATCATTCATCCACCAAGATCTGCCATCAGTTCGTTTTCTACCACTTACTATTTCCCCTTGTATATAACAGATACTACTAATGCAGTGGACATGATAAAGGGAAAACAGAAACAGAGCTCACTATATCTGACACACATTGAAGGCGCAGCATAAGATTGTCATCAGGATGGCCATTAGCTCCCTAAAAAATCAGGCTATAGTAGACCACGGATAATAGATATTTTTGCAGTGATGAATGAAGCCCCCACACAAGTGGACAACTAAGTTGGCCAACTGGAACAAGTGGCAAATCAAAATATCAAATTAATGCTACAACAAGTTTTGATGGCTGGGAAAGGATCGAACTACATGACGGAGAGTTGAATACAAAGTACATTTGTGTTTGAAAAATCATGAGCTAACAAGCAAAATCAGCTCATAAGGTGAAAACCGCAAAGGTAGAATCTATCTATACTATAAAAAAAAACATACTTTGGATAAACTAACTGCAAAGGTACATCTTGATCTGATTATATTATGATGAAATCACAGGTCAAAGAAATAAACAAATTCAACAAGAGCAATGGTTTGTAGGAAAGACGAATCAGGTACGTTCATAAAGCGTACCTAAGACCAGACTTGACAAAACAGAAATGAACTGCATAGTACAATCTGATCAAAGTAATGAAATAAGCTGCTCTACTTTTCAATAAATCAACAAAAAATTCTAACTTATCTTACAAAAGTTCTTCAGCTCTTCAATAGTAATAATAGACTAATAGTAGGTAATGTTCACATCGTCTTTGCACATTTACTCTGGATATTAACAAGAAGCAACTGGTTTCATGAGACAACATAGCTCCTTGTTTAAAGCCTCAACAAACGAGTGCCTCTAACAAATCAGTTCCATGGTATTCTTGCACCTACACTCTTTTCACCGATTGGTCCTCTACCCCAGCAAATCAGCAGAGGACACTGCAATTTAAAGTCTGATGATCACGAGGGCACCATCATGTTGTGTTCAGGGCCGGGCTCCAAAAAGTCATTGTCAAGCAGTATGCAAGCAGAAGCTGCCAGAAAAAAAATGTCATAGTAATAATTATTTAAGATTCTCAAAAAAAAAGTTTATCTTTAGTACATATTTTCAATGAGTACAATATTTATATATGGCATGAAAATACACACATCGATAAAGAAAAAAAGGTGATTCTAAGAAGTAAGAAGAGATGCTAAACTGAAGAAAGTACATTCTCCAAATAAAATTGAACCTGGGTGTACATTCCTATCCAATAGCATAACATTCAAGAAAAACAATGCCATATTCCCTTGCCTTCAATACAACTAGGCAGCCTTTGTCATATTATCATCTGTTATTCTTACATTCCATATTTATTTAATAGACTTAACTCAACCCAGAGTCAGTGCAGTCATTAAGAGGCTCTAGTCACGTGCTGACAGCAAACAATATACCCGTGGTACTGTTGGTCGAAGTGGAAATGGTTTGATTGAATGCATTCTAGGTTTATACTGACTCTTCATTGATTGAATTCATAATGCTAAGGTCCGCTGGCCGAATACTACTAGGATTATTGGGTCAGCAATAGGACAGTTTTGCCATAGTGATAACCAAAGCATGCCTTCTAGGAGATGCCTAAATGCCAAATTTCACACAAGCGAAGATACTCGCAGGGTTAATAACACTACCTCTTATCCAAATTAGAGGCCACTTTTGCTTTTGTCTAGAGTTAAACTTCCCTAACTTTGATCATTCTTTTTAGAAAATATAACATCTACAGAGTTCAAATAAATGCACTACCAAGACATATTTCATGGAGAATTTAACAGTCTAATTTAATTTGTAATGTTGGTGCATTTTTATAAATAAAGTGATCAAAATTAGAGAAGTTTGACTTAGAACATAGCTAAAGTGCTTATAACTTTGGAACAGAGGGATTAGGAAGGAGACCGTGCAGTTTTGTCTTATCCCAGTATAAGTGAAAATCAGATCAAGATAATATTACTACCTACTGAATACTAAAAATGTTTGTGTATAAAGCAAGATTGGAGACATTTTTTTTTTGTTAAAAACCTTTTTGTGTGTGTGAGTGTAGAAGATGCAAGCACATAAAGATCGCTTCAAGCAGAGCTTTAGTCTTTGCAATTAAAATGTCACTCCAAGCAAATATACTATTGCATGACAAGGTAACCAAACAATACCTACAATGGTCACAACATTTGTTCCAGCAACCAGACCATAAGAGACAGAATATGACCACCATTGCAGCACCATCCTTCGATGTACAAATGACAGAACAAATCAAGCCTGAAATGTAAGAACATTTGTTAAAGTCGTTAGTAAATATAAATAACAGACAGAAGAAAGTGCCAACAATAGGAAAGCATATCCAAATACCTTCCACTTGTTATGCTTTTGCATCCCACCTGTTGCTATTAGCATTGCTTTGATAGTTGTGGTAGTTGATCCTGCAAATAACTTAGCATCTTGTTGCTTTATATGAATGTGTCAGATGTGCCATGAGGCAGTAAAGCTGAAGTTACAGCACCAAGTAGAGTCTTCTACTTTCAGCGTGACTTTTATGTTTTCAGCCAATGCTTAATGTGTAACCATATTCCAGATGCAAATGTTTTTTGGTTCCAGTTTCCAACAGACCCACTATCTGTAGCCAAAGTTGTTTACAGCCTAAGAAATCAAAAAGTTAGCCACTAAATTTACTTTCAATGACACAAATAGAGAAAAAAAAAAACATTTATTCTATTATGGGAAACTACTACAATGCATTAGTAGTACTACAAACTGAAATCGTAGATCACTGTAAATGACAAGTTAGTAGCACAAGCACTAGGAATTTAGGATAGTTTAAGTTTATGGTCCTTCAAGAAAAGCAAAGTAAATCTTGGTATCTGAGAATGAAGAAATATAGAATTTGAAATGCGGTCTAACTTCATTTGTTCAACACAACTTTAATCTCAACATTTTTTCCATTCCTTTTGAATTTATCTTTCTTTCGGTTCCTCAATCCCAAACAAGTAATACTTGAAGAGTAAAAAAATAAAAAAGTAAAAACAAGGGAAAAAATGTAGCTAAAGGTTGAAATAAGTTACTTTGTCTGTCTCTTTCCTCACAAGAGGAAGCAAGTAAAATGTTGCTATAGTACAGTACAACAGCTGCTGCAAGATTTGGCAATAATCCTCAATCGCCCGAAAACAAGCAGGGTAGCATGCAGATCAGTCGAGCAGGATTCAGGCAAATAGTAATCATCAATCAGATCAAGTAAACAACAACCACAACAAGAACATCGTAGTGGAGGGAGGGAGGGAGAGTCGGTGTCGGCTACGAGAGAAGGGAAGAACCAAATATTTTTCTCCTTTTCCTCTTTCTCTAAGCAGCGGGCTCGCTCAATCGAGCTCGACGTCACAGCCGCAGCGCCGTGAGCCTGAGCTCATCCTCCTCATCGGCGTAAAACCCGACGCCAGCTCCGCAGCCGCCGCCGGGGGCAGGTTGAGGTCGAAGAGCGGGAGTGGGCAGGAGGCGGCCGCGTCCGTGCAGTCGTCGTCCACGACCGAGGCCGAGGAGCCGCAGTCGCTGCGGCAGTCGCCGTCGGGGATCGGCGGCCGCGGCGGTGGCGGGAGCACGGGCCGCGGCCGCGCGCCGCCGAACGACTCCACGGTGGAGCTGAGGCTGCTGCAAGCCGGCCTGGCGATCGGCGGCGTCGAGACGCCCGTAGCCGTGGGATATGTTGTCGTGTACGGTGCTGCTGCTGCTGCGGCGGGCATGTGGTGGTGATGGTGTGCGGCGCCTGCGGCGGGGAGAGGGAAGTTGGTCCTGGCCTTGGGCCGCGCGCAGCGTGCGCGCGGCGGCGTCGTAAGCGCGTGCGGCGTCCTCGGCGGAGTCGAACGTGCCGAGCCAGACGCGGGCCTTCTTCGCCGGGTCACGGATCTCCGCGGCGTACCGGCCCCACGGCCGCTTCCGCACGCCGCGGAACCGCGACTCCACGTCACCGTCCGCCTTCGCCGCCGCCACGCCGCCGCCGCGCCGCATGCCGCCGGATGGTGTGTGTGTGGGATAGGAACGGGGATCGGATCGGAGAATCCGGAATTGGAGGCGAGGATTAGGGGAGGGAATCGGAGGAGATGGGGAGGGAGGGAGGGAGGAAGGGGAAGGTGGGAAGGAGTTAATTGGAAGGTTTTGCTTGTTCCCGCTGCCACCGCCCACCCCACCCCCCACCCGCTCGCACCACCACCACCATCCCTGCCCGTCTTGCCTTTTTTCTTCTCATCAAATCTTCCTTCTTTTCTTTTCCTTTTTTTCCTTCCCTTGTTGACCCTTCTTCCTCTCTATCCTTCGCCTGTAGACATGTCTCTTTTTCTTCACGATTTGATTTAAAATGTTTTTGATAGCTTTGCTTTTCTTTCTTTCGATGCAGCATCAGCTTTCCTCGCCGGTTGGCGCCGCCGGTTTACATCGAGTCCGTAGCGTGTACAGGTGACTACTAGTCTACTATAAGTGAGGATTAGTATGTGTCTTATTATCTTTCATCTTTAAAATCTCCTCATTATTATTATTATTAAAAGTAAAGAGAGCTGCTATATTTCAGACGCTTTGAAAAAATGGGATTTTAGACGATGAATCTTAGCCACACGACCAAACATACGCGGCGGATTAGTTAGGGACCGTTCATCTTCTTCCCTCCGCCGACCATCGTTCATCTTCTTCCTCTCGCCACCCTCTCGTTTCGCGGCTCCCCGCCACCACCACCACCCCAGGGCTGGCTAGGGTTCGCCGGGAGCTTTTTATAGGAAGAACAACTCACATAGGGGAGGGAAGGGGGAGGAGGAGGAGGAGGAGGAGATGGTCGCCGGAGGGGAGGAGGGATAGAGTGGAGGAGCCACCGGAGTTGAGGAAGGCAGCGGCGGGGATTTCATGTAGGTGCGTTGAGCGGTCACCTGAAATCGTGGCGGGGATTTTAGGCACCGGATCGATAGGAAAAGTGTAAAAATAATCTCGTAATGGCTTAGTAGTTGTCTTAGCTAATGTTGTACGATTAACTCGTGAATTCGCAAAGATATATGTAATTTACGTTTTTGTTGAATTATGTTGATTTGCTTAACTCGGGTCATCAAGTGGATGGCACTCAATTCAGATAAATTAGCACGAAAGGTCCCTATATTGTTGAAATTAAACTTATTAACATATTCAACAAATCATAAAGATACATTCATCAAACCCATACATCATATGTTTGACTAGGGTAATCCAAGCTAATGTAGAATGTGATTTAAATCCATGCTATTTGAGATCCAAAAGTTTGAAATGAATACCTTACAAAAACCCTTGGTGGGTACTCATGACCACAGTTTTTTGGGCATCATGAAAACTGTTAATAAATAACAAAGGGAGGACATACTATTAGGTTGGTGCATATCGCATCATGATTTCCTTATATGACACATTGGTCCCTTTAAGGCTTTAACATCCACTTTTAACTTGAAACAAAAGGACATTGGCAATGCACGGCAAAGCCTATTGCATGTATAAACACCCACTCTCGGATAGATCTAGCTAGAAAAAAGCACTTGTTGATCTTGGCGGCGAGTAAAGGAAATAATTACTTTTTTTTTTTAGATATAAGGAAGGAAGTGATAACTTGTGAACTAAGCATGGTGTAGTTGATTCTGTTCTTAAAACTAGGTGATCAGGATTCAAGAGTGTGCACAGCAGCCGAGTGAGAACCGAGTCCTTGACTTAACATGAGTGGTTGCACATAAAACGTTGACCAAGATAATCTTGAAAACCCCAGGTTTTTATTTGCCGACGAGAGCATTTTGATTTACGACACACAATTTTGCACATATAACGAAGCAAGTATGTGACTTTTTCTCTCCTCACAGTGCACTGTACGTAGCAGGCTTGAACAGACCCAAAAGCTAAGCAATCGCTGGAGATGCAATCGCCGACCATACCATCACTCATCAGTATTAAGCTAAGCAATCACCGACCATAAAACGCACAAAGCAGCATGCATGATCGATTTACTCCTCCATTAATCTTTCACTTTTCCTCTTTGCTTCATCCTTCCGCTTTCGTGTTTCGTCCCTCTGTCTTTTATCACCCCGGCGGCCGGCCTCTCTCTTCATGTGGAAACTCATCACTCGGCTCGTGGGCTTTGTGCATGACTTTCGTGGCCTCCACTCCACTCCATCCTCGCCATCGCCCGCCCACGCTGCGGCGCTATGCTGGAACTACTGGCAGCCGAGGGCTGCCAATCTGCCTCTGCACACGGGGCTTCTCGTCAGCTTCTGGTCGTGGCCGGCCGGCCTCCTCTGCCTTCGATCTGGTGGCAACTTGAAACGAGTGCGGCCGGTGAGGTTGCCAAGAGGCAGGAGGCGTGGTCCGGGTCGGGGGTTTTGGTTAGCCAACCAACACCAACCAGAGCCCGCAGAGAGAGACCGATTTGTTTATTGCGTAGTACTACAGTGTTTTCCGCAGCAAATCCAGCCGAGCGGCTGCTGCGCCTCGGCGGCCACCCTCAGCGGCGTGCGACGTGCGTGCAGGTGCAGCGGCCTACGGCTACGGGTGGGTGTGGTGGGGCGGTGGGCGACTGCCGCGCCATGTGCATAGCCAGTGGCGCGCCGCTGGCTGTCCCGCCGTTCAACTGGCGATCATCGTAAGCCGTTCGCGCGCTTGCACGATCGCGGGTGGCAGTGGGTGGCATCGTGCATTCGTGCTGCTCGCCTGCTCGTGCAGCATGCACGGCAGGCAGCATGGGTCGGAATTCCGTATGGGTCGTCTGAGTCCTAACGCAGCCTGCGAGAGCGAGAGGAAGAAGATGTGAGCCGCGTCAGAGGAGAGGACAGAGCCACAGCAAGGACAGACGCTCGCTCGCTCGCCGGCCGCTCCGCTGACCGCTCGCTCGCTTTACGTGCACGGTACAGCACGGGTGATGCACGCCGCCACGTACGCACAGGCACACACACGGCAGGTAGGTAGGTCGATGGATCGTACGTCTTCATAAACGCTTGTGCCGCCCGCGCGCATGATGGGCGATGATGCGATGCGACACGCCCGCGAGCGCGCGCGCGTGGTCATCATGATCCGACCCGACGGACGCGCGCGCGCGGCCGGTGGTTCGCACGGCGCATGGGCGTGACATGATGAGCCACCATGCATAACAGCCAGCCGATCGACGACCCTCCTCTCCCCCAAATGCCAAAATGATGCCGGCGTGGTCCTCCACGGCGGCCCAACTGCTCGAGATATGGATAATGGATTCCAACAAACATGCACCTAATTTTGTTTTGCGTTTTGCGAATAAAGCAAAGACTACTCAACAACGATATGTTTTGTCTGCAATACTGTCCCTCCCAGGTCCCAACTGACAATTATTGTATTCGAGCTCGATAACGATATGTTTACCGTTTTTTTGTGCGAAAGCAAAACTGCAGTGTGTGTGTGGTTTGTTGGTGGTGCCGCAGTTGTTTTTTTGTCTTCTCAGCTGCTTTGTGTGTTTGTTTGGAGTATTAGCCTTGTTGGGTACATTTATGCAGTGCCCGCGTTGATGACCCAATCCAAGAGTTTTAGGTTTAGTGTTAGTTGTTTTTCCTTTTATTTTAGTTTTTGTTGTTATTTGCGCCTTCCTGCGTCTCCTTCTTTTAATATAGCGGGCATTTCTCCCTGCCGGTTCGTTTAGAAAAAAAAATGTAGTAGGACGAGCATTTCTTTTCTCAGAAAAATAAATCTCTTTTGACTATTATTGGCGACAACACGAGTACTCAACATACGCCATCGGGCCAAATTTCCGTGGGCCTTACCATGTCTCCCCTCCACAAGAGCCCAACCAAGAATTAGAGCCCAACAAAATGAGCAAATGGCTGCAGAACTCGTCGCCGCGTCAGAGTCGCTTAACGCCGCCGCGGCTAACCGTCCGTCGGTTACGCGAACCAACGCGGCGTGTCATGTCGATGTCGGCGGCAGCTCTCCGAGTGAGGTGCCCTTGCTCTCCACCATCCCTCGATGGTCCACGCCGACCGACGCGCGTGAGCCAGTCCCCGCTCGATTCGGCCGCCGCCACGCAGATAGACGCATGGACCATGCAAATATGCAGTTGAGAATTGCTGAACCCCAATCACGGACATGATTTTTTGGCAATGAACTTTCATAAATTACCTGTTTAACTGGTTATCCATCTTCATCTTGTGCATAGTCACTGCTGATTTTCTGGGATCACGCTTGGGAGGCTATTTGAATTATATGATTTGCTAATGCCTTTTTAGGCTTCTCATCCAAAATGCACCAACCTGCAGAGTCAAGACTGGAATGTATTTTTGACGCACCAACACCAATTGCTTAAATACAGTTCTTTCAGAGTGCACAGGTTGTCATGGGCAGCCAACAGGCTGCCACGAGTGGCTAAAGAGGACTTTAGATTAGTTTGGATTAGTTTCCTATTGTTAGTTCCTAGGATTACATATCTATTTGCACTACTGAGGTTTACACACTGCTAGGTGCTGAACTGCTGATAAAGCGATGGGAAAGGGGAAAAATGCCCTTCAGTTGTCTGTTGAGCATTATTGCTTGCCTGCTGTTCCAAATCAGCGACTTATTTGAATGGGGGGATACAAATTTGGAAAGTAGTGCCTAGTTATCATGCAAATTGCAAAATTCAGTGATGGTCGCTTCCTTGTTGCAAATTAACCAGTCCAAAGTATGTTCCAGCAGGACCCTTGGCCATGAGGGATGCATGTGTACCTGTCTCCACAACAATTCCTTTCTCAAGCACGGTGATCTGGTCGCAGTTTCGGATAGTGCTTAGCCTATGTGCCACAACTATGCTAGTCCTGCCAATTGATACTCGGTCCAGCGCCTCTTGCACCACCTTCTCTGACTGGCTGTCCAGTGCACTTGTAGCTTCATCCAGTAACAAGATAGCAGGGTTCTTCAAGATTGCACGGGCGATTGCAATGCATTGCTTCTGACCTCCTGACAGCTGAACACCCCGCTCACCACACCATGTGTCATACCCATCCTTTAGGTTGCTAATAAAGTCATGTGCATTGGCGGACCTTGCTGCATTCTCAATTTCTGCTCACTACAAGAAATCTGACATTCCAAGACAAATGAATTTTGTCATGTATAGCCCAAATGTGTCACAAAAAAAGTGTAGTTAAGACGGAATCCGTCCGTCATGAGTTTTTGTCATATAATCGGCGTCATAAAATGTCTCGCTGTGGACGGATTTTGGTGTTCTTGTCACAAAACATCAAAACATTTAGTGACGCTTCTGTCATATAATATTACATTTTGTGACACGGGTCAACGGCGTCTTGTAATACAATCTTGTGTCATATATAGTGTTTTAACCATGGTTAAGAGGTCGGTTATGCTAGTTTTTTGTGACGATAAGAAGCTGTCATGTATAGATAGTTAACCATGGTTAGAAGTCTGTCACATATTGTGAGGCCCTCGCGATCTAGGGTCCAGGCCCATATTAGGGGGCCCAACCAAATTGAAACAATAATAATAGGGATAATAATAAACCACAAAACCAATTATATTACCATAATGACCATACAAAAGTGCTTGTTCGAGAACACATGTTTCATACAAACATACAATAAAACTTAAAAAAGAAAATGACTCAGCCAACTAAATAAATTCCAACATCTAGGGCCAAGTTGTAGCCAACCTGCAAGCACCAAGTTCCTGCACCATACAAGGTTCCAACCCACCAGCGGCCATTGCAAGTTCAAGCCAAAGACCATTGCAAGTTCCGGCCCAATGACTGTCAAACAAAAAACAAAATAATGAAGTCACCGGAAAAAATGTACTATGTAAATAGTAACTAATGGAATCACACTTTTCATTTGATGGCATGAACTCATGTAACTCTAAAGCAATTTTCCAAAGTAATGAAAATCAATAGTATATTTTAATCATGTCAAAAAGAATCGGGTTTTGATTCCTAGTGCTACGACCAACATATCTATCATCTATAAATGTACTCACCTTGCAAATGAATGTGCTGACTTGTAG
This sequence comes from Hyparrhenia diplandra, assembly GCA_015847255.1. NCBI lineage: Eukaryota > Viridiplantae > Streptophyta > Magnoliopsida > Poales > Poaceae > Hyparrhenia > Hyparrhenia diplandra. The sequence goes on from JADLZK010000138.1 coordinate 15,452, forward strand.
CCACCATGTACTCCATATGTCATCACCATCACCTCGATACGCAATGGATTACACCAACAAAAAAATATATATACTCAGATAACTAACCAAATAATAGTGACAATTAGACAAGAAACGGCCGGATAGAGTAGATCAACAAGATTACGGATGATAGGATTAGGAAAAAGGTAGGATTAGATATTGATAGGATTAGGTATGCTAGCCTTAGCTTGAATAGCCATAACATTCGTGCTCACACCCATCCCCGCCATCACTTAGATCAGCTCTAGTGTTGCATGAGTGGACGTTAACCACGGGTTCAATGGCAAATAAGTTCGCATCATAGGTCTAGTAATTTCACTCAATATTGTAGAGGCCTCGAGATATGAATAACACCCATAAGTCAACACATGTCGGTATCGTATGTTCGGAATCATCCAATCGCTTGCCGTCGGCTTGAGTTTGACACAACACAATTGTTGCATAAGCTGCGGATGATGCTAGAACATTCGACATCGACCACGTGAAGAGCGGCAACAAAGGTGCTCGTGCATCATTGGCCATAATTCAAAAGAGGCGTCAGTGCCGCAAATGACAACAAACCGATCAAAAGCCCCAACAAGTTCACATGATTAAGAGTTAATAGTTGACTCGGACAATGGTTTCATCACAATTCATGTTTTGGTTTGGAGCATAAGGATCAAAGCATAACTCTTGTTGCAAATACGACATCATTTAGGGCATGAAATCATCGAAAGCTTTCAAAGCCTCGGGCATCAAGAAAGCTCACAGTTCCCTCACAAGTCTAATCTGCCGAGGCATGTAAGTTTCTCGATGATTCAATGAACTAAATGAGAACAAACCACATTTGTACCTCACCTTTCTAGTCCTCACAAGCCTCAAAGATAAAGTACCAACTCTCAAGCTCATAGTAGGCATGGAGACATGGCTACATCCACTCCCGACCATCCGAGAATGGCGGTGACCATTCGGTTGCTTTGGGAATGGGTTTTTTTTAAATAAAGGAAATTATATTTCGGCTTCGGTCATCCGAGGATGCATCAGGCCAATACAATTACAACCGAACGACGATTGTTACGGGTAAGACTAAGGTCACCCGAATACACCGGTGCACTCAAAAATAAAACAAACAAAACCCATCCACCATTGGATACTCCGGATCGTGACACGGCTTGACATAAGGCCCCATAAGTGTGTGCGATGAGTCGCCACCTTGATCCGGCGTCACCGACATCCAAGGGATCTTCCACCACTGACGTCTCCAACGAAAATGACATCCAAAAGACGCCATCGCCGCCCACCCAATAGTGCCGGTTTTCACCGTAGAGATCCACTTGAAAAGACGCGCCTCGGGCGAGGAAAGTGGGCCCTCGGGCGCCACCGCCGTCATACATAGTGGCGACCAATGCCATGTCCTTGGGTCCATGCCGTTCACGCCAACCCCCGGCGACGCACCATCGCCGAAATACGATTTGGAAAACAAATGCCGGCGTCATTTGCCATCGGCCGTCCCTTTCCACGAATCCTCCACCTTGACGAACTGTGGGAAGCCACCATGGCCGACCCACGGGTTCATCCCGATACGACCCAATTGCTTCATCGTCGCCGCCGTCCCGAAGACACCGCCACCATGGTCAGCGGCGGCGCCGACGCCCATCTTCGGGGCCGCGGATCAGCCCACCTTTGGGTTCTCCGGCGCCCCAATGTGGGTGGGTAAATTTGCGCCACCATGGGAAAAGGAAAGCCCGGCGGTGGAGCACGGAGGCCGCCACCGTCGAACCACTCTTCCGCCGCTCCGCCCGCGCCCCTCGCGGCTCCACGGCCACGCCCGGCGTCGTCCGCGACGCCTCCCTCCAAGACCCCGCGGTGCCGCCGCCGGATACCACGGCGCAACATCCGTCAGCGCGCCGCGCAGCCAACCCGGCCGGCCCGCACAAATCGGGGCGTGGGAGCACCGGTCGGCCCCCATGGCGGCCGGGGTCACGGCGCCCGGCCGAATGCCACCATCGAACCCTCGGACCGCCGCACCCGTCGAGACTCCCGTCACCGCGGCCTCCTCCACCATCCGGCACCTCCGCCCCGGCCCCGTCTGCGCCCCGCCCGCGACGCCCGCCGCCATAGCCCCGGCGAGATCCACCCGTAGCGTGACCTCGCGACCCTCCCGGTGAGAGGCCTCACCGCCGCCCTCAATGGGGCCTTCAGAATTCGGCGGCCTTCCTCCGGCCGACCGAGGTGGAGAATGGGGAAGGAGGGCCCAGGGCAGCGGGGCTTAAAAGTTGGGACCCCGAGTCGCCCTTGCGTGTGGGGGCGACCCGGGTTCCCGCCGCGTGGTCGCTTGGGAATGGGCGTGAGCCATGGCATTATGACTACCATAAATTCAACATAAAGGAACCCGAGGCACCTCGGATTATGCATCATTGGCAATAAGCGGTCTACTCAATTAGATGGAATGTTATTAGTTTGAGAACGCGGCATCGGATTGATAGGATTTAGTAAGTTACTCACCAAGTGACCGAATAGAGTGTCAGTATCACAGGAATAGGCTGTTGTAAAATAATGTTTTTGAGAAAGCAACATGGGTTTCATAGGGGGAAAATAATGATTTCTTTGCTGTAAAGAAACCTACGATTCTACAAAGCAAGTTAAGACCTACAATGTCTTGAAATTAGGACCTATACTAAGCATCTACTGGATAACTTGACCCTAATCTACCATTATACCTCCACGGAGATTTCATACGAATGGCCAGGTAGACACGATGGCGGCCGAGGTTGCCGCCTTGGCAAGATCTTAGAGGCGGGGCCGCCTTCAAATCGATAGGGCTCGGGTGGCGCGAGGGGTCGTGGGCGGCGGTGGTCTGAGTTGCTTGCGATGAGGTCGATCTTTGTGGGCGGCGAGCGAGGTCCCGGCCGGTGACTCCACTGGCGTGACCGGCGGGCTCCCACGGCGGGAGGAGGAGGAGGAGGAGGTCCCGTGGGGGGGTTTCGGCGGCCCACTACCTCCGCCACGCGGTCCCGGCGACGATGGACCTTCTCTTGAACGACCATGGCCGGCGCCAAAGCCGGGAGTGGGCTACGGCCACCGGGAGTGGGTGGTGGCGAGGCGTCGGCGGAAACCCTAGGAGAGGAAGAGAGGAGCGGTGAATGAATCGAGAGGAGGAGGGGCCGGGTAGGTGGGATGATAGGATAAGGTTACGAATTTTTAGCCGCCTCGCCGTGAGCCCCGTCGCCGCCGCTCGTTTTGTAAAAAGAGAGGGAGAGGGGAGAGGGCGGGGAGGGAGGGTTTCAGTTTCATTTCAACCCTTGATCTCATCCATCCAATGGTGTAGATAGAGCTAGAGATCAAAATTTGAAATGGGACCGGGCCGATTTTCGAAGCTCTAGATGGATCCAAATCGAAAAGTTATGAACACGTGTTTTGTAGGTCTCTTCAAGACCTACGCTCGTATTAGAGTCAAATTTTCGTTTTGAATCCGCCGACGCCCTCAATTTTGAATTTTCAATTTTTTGCGGGTCGACGAGACGAAGGGGGCCCTAGGCGGCCTCCGTTTGAAAAGTCATGAACACGGAAAGTTCATAACTCATCGAGATCTACATTCCGTATTTAGGTGACTTTTTGCATCCGAGCAAGCGTTCGAAAGCGTAGTTCAAAAAACCACTAGTCGCCCTGAGAGTTGCATAAACTCTCGTGAGATACGTGGATTTGCGACTAAGGTTCACCAGCACTTTCTCAAATGCAAAAGTACCTATATATGGAATGTAGATCGTGACGAGTTCTATCAACTTCATGTTCAAAAGTTTTTCAACCGAGGCCGTTTAGTGCTCCGTTTGGCGAGGTTTGACCAAGTCAAACGTTGGTCAATTTGAAATAGGGGCCTTCGGGCGATTTTCAAGCTCTAGATGGATCCAAATCGAAAAGTCATGAACACGTGTTTTGTAGGTCTCTTCAAGACCTACGTTCGGTATTAGAGTCAAATTTTTAGTTTTCGAACTCGGCTGACGCCTCGAATTTCGAATTTTCAAATTTTTGTGGCTCGGGACGAGTTTTCGGGGCCCTAGACGGCCTCCGTTTGAAAAGTCATGATCACGGAAAGTTCATAACTCATCGAGATCTACATTCCATATTTAGGTGACTTTTGCATCCGAGCAAGCGTTCGAAAGCGTAGTTCAAAAACCACTAGTCGCCTACGAGTTGCATAAACTCTCTCGTGAGATACGTGGATTTGCGACTAGGGTTCACCAGCACTTTCTCAAATGCAAAAGTACCTATATATGGAATGTAGATCCTGACGAGTTCTATCAACTTCGTGTTCAAAAGTTTTTCATCCGAGGCCGTTTAGTGCTCCGTTTGCCGAGGTTTGACCAAGTCAAACGTTGGTCAATTTGAAATCGGGGCCTTCGGGTCAGGCGAAGAAGCTCTAGATGGATCCAAATCGAAAAGTCATGAACACGTGTTTTGTAGGTCTCTTCAAGACCTACGTTCGGTATTAGAGTCAAATTTTTAGTTTTCGAACCGGCCGACGCCTCGAATTTGAATTTTCAAATTTTTGCGGCTCAGGGCGAGTTTTTGGGCCCTAGACGGCCTCCGCTTGAAAAAGTCATGAACACGGAAAGTTCATAACTCATCGAGATCTACATTCCGTATTTAGGTGACTTTTGCATCCGAGCAAGCGTTCGGAAAGCGTAGTTCAAAAACCACTAGTTAAGCCCCGAGTTGCATAAACTCTCGAGATACGTGGATTTGCGACTAGGGTTCACCAGCACTTTCTCAAATGCAAAAAGTACCTATATATGGAATGTAGATCCTGACGAGTTCTATCAACTTCGTGTTCAAAAAGTTTTTCATCCGAGGCCGTTTAGTGCTCTGCTTGGCCGAGGTTTGACCAAGTCAAACGTTGGTCAATTTGAAATCGGGCCTTCGGGCCGTTTGAAGCTCTAGATGGATCCAAATCGAAAAGTCATGAACACGAGTTTTATAGGTCTCTTCAAGACCTACGTTCGGTATTAGAGTCAAATTTTCAGTTTTCGAACTTCCGACGCTTCAATTTCGAATTTTCAAATTTTGCGACTCGGGGACGAAGTTTTCGGGGCCTTAGACGGCCTCCGTTTGAAAAGTCATGAACACGGAAAGTTCATAACTCATCGAGATCTACATTCCGTATTTAGGTGACTTTTGCATCCGAAAGCAAGCGCTCGAAAACGTAGTTCAAAAAAACCACTAGTCATCGTTTTTTTTTTATTTTTTGCCGTTCTCTTCCTAGTCAAATGAGCAATGCATCCTTAATTTTGTGAGAGTTTTCTTCCCTGTTAAACGAGGATCCAAATCGAAAAATTTAAAATTAACACAATAGTGTTTTGCCTTGAAATCTAAATTAAATGAGCAATTGACTATGAACTTAGAAACTTCAAATGCAAAAGAAAAAAGGGAAGATCAATCACAACAGCAATAATAATATACAAAAAGTGAGCTAAAGACCGAATATATATATATACGCATTACTAATACATATTAGTTGTTCTCCATCCCTACACTAGCACTAATATTAGTTGTTCTTCATCCATCCCTACATATATAATAATAAATAGGTGTTTTGCATCCATCCATACAGCCACATACATATACTAAGTTACTAACTAATCTAAAGATCGCCCCGCATCCATCCATCCATCCACCCAACAATACATACACATTGTTCACAAAATAATAAGCCCACTAAACAGTGGGCTTCCAAAAAGGTCGCGCAGGGGTCATGCGGGGGGGTCTTGCGGGAGGGGGCTCTAGGGGGACGCCATCACTTCTTGCCCAGCGGGCGTCATCCAAGGCCTGGCGGAGGTGGCCAACCTTGGACTTGACGCCCTCCGGGTCCTGCTTCGAAGGCGCCCACCTTCTTTCTCGGGTCGGGTCCTACGGACCGGTTCGATGAGCTTCGGCCACCTTCGAGGATAGAACGGCAAGCCTGCGGTTCAACGGCTCGTTGACTGGCGATGATGGCGCTCATGAGTGCGGTCTTGGAGATCCGGAAAGTCTAAACAAAAGCAGTTGTTATTGGTTTGAGAAAGCGGGGATCGGTTTGATAGGATATAGTAGGTTACTCACCAAACACAATGCTATATCATTTGATAAATACATAAAGAGTCGATATTATACCAAAAACACATTTCTATATATCATAGGATAATCCAATGACTACATGTCAGTAAAATAATGAATTTGAGAAAGGAACATAAGTTTCATAGGGGAAAATAATGATTTTTCTTTCAAAAAAACCGAGTCCTCATTGGGCTAACAACACCGTAGTCCCCATTCCATCCTATGCCATCACTTAGATTAGATCTAGTGTTGCATTGGATTGGATGGTCCCCCAACGGTGATCTTTGTAAAATCTAGGATGAGGAATGCTTTTCCCAATTTGTACCACCGGGCGCCGCAAAATCGAAGCAATTCAATTATGTGAATACCGATCAAACACATGCCTCTTAATTTGTGTGTCCGCCTTTTTCTTATATCTAATGACGCCTTTTAATTGAAGATGAGAAACAAAAAAATGAATGGACAAAGATGGAATATGCCTATTCTTCCACCGATCGACCATCGCCTTGAGTTAGGGGTTGATTGATTCCTAGCCACCATAATCCTTACACCCTTGGCATGTTGGCATTGGCATGTATATATTCCTTGCACCCTTGCATGCATATATTCCTTACACCCTTCCATGCATATATTACTTACACCCTTGCTTCACCACATGCCAAACCTTGGTGGGGCACCAAACAACCATCCTAACCCAATTGTTGCTGAACAGTGGTTGATACAAGCATATTGGATTACTGACATGAATAGAGAGATAGGTAGAAGAACTAGTGTTCACATAAAGGCAGCCATCTCATTATTGCATTCACTAAATTATGCACATGGCCAATAACAGATCTACTAAAATTAGAAACTACCAAATCGTAGCCATCTACCAAAATCATTATGCATCATTGGCCAAATCATTAGCTATCTACCTAATCATACCTCGATTCTACAAACGAACTACCAAATCAAGTAGCCATCTACCGAAATCATTATGCATCATTGGCCAAATCTCTACCCCTCGCACTCGATTCTATAAATGAACTAATCTAGATTCTACAAATCAAGTTGACCGAACACTTACCTCCTCCTCGGCGCCGGGGAGGGGCCGCCGCTCCATGATGGCAAGCCGAGCTGAACCGGCCTAGGGAGCCGACACACATAGCGCCGGGCGGCACATGTCGAGGGGCCCTTGAAGCACCCCGCAGATCTCCAACGTCCGGAGGCGACGAGTCCGCACGCTCGCCGGGCGCCTTGGCCTACCCGGCCGTGGTCGTGGCCTTGCCCCTTGGCGTTGCCCGTAGTCGTGGCCTTGGCCTTGGCCTTGCCCTTGCTCGTGGAAGCCCCGCCCTTGCCCCCGACGCCGCCCGTTGCCCTTGGCCTTGCCCCCGCCCTTGCTCGTGGAAGCACCGCCTTGCTCGCCGACGCCGCAGCCCTCTTCTTGGTCGACGACGGCGGGGGTTTACCCCGCCCCCGGATCTTCCTCCTCGGCGCACGCCGCCCATAGCACGGGCAACGGTCTCGCACGCTTGGTTGCGCGCACCGCCGACGCCCTTCTTGGAGGCCGACGGCTTCCTCGAGGTGGAGGCCATGGTCGGGCGGAGGACCCGTGAGGCGGCGGGGTCCGCCCGCACTCCACAACCCCGCGGGTCCCGCACGCCCGCTTTCCTGGGGACGGACCATGGCGGCAAGGCGGCGAGAGCGGGAGGAGGCTGCGCGGGCGGCGGCGGTGGCGGAAACCCTAGGAGAGGGGAGCAGTGAATCAATCGAGAGAGGAGGGGGGAGTGAATTGTGACGGTGTGACGGTGGGGGTGAAAAACGCCGCTAATGTGACGCGGTGAATAAGGATAGAGTGACCGACGATGGGGCCCATGGTCAACCCGACTCAGCCGTGAATTTTAACACTCTATACTACACTCTGGACGAATGTTCCCACGTATCGCAATGGTCAAGGCGCGAAACCTCCATCCCGCTCGTCCTGGGTTCGAGACTCCCGCGCACTGTTTTGCCTTTTTTTTGCTATTTATTTTACGTGACAGCGAATTCGTGTCACAAAACACCCAAATCCGGCGTCATAAAAAAACCCCGCCGCATGGGTGCCCTACGCCCACAATATATGACGAAACGGGGTAGTATAATGTGACGATCATTTTTCAAAGGCGTCACAAATAGTCATGGTGTTTGCATTTTGTGACGACAACGTGTTTTCCGTCGTATTATGGCACATTATATGACGATTTTTAGGCCCCGTCATGAGGTCGTTTTTTGTCATAAAAAAATCGGTATTCTTGTAGTGGCTTCACTTTCGCTCTTTCTGTTCCATACATAATGTTCTCTCTAATGGTACATGCAAATAATGTTGGCTCCCTGGCCGACTAGGCCAATGTCTGCCCGCAGGCTCGGAGATTGTATGTTTTGATGTCTCTACCATCGACCTCTACCACCCCCTTAGTGGCTCGTGAGAACCGCTCTATAAGTCCAATGATTGTTGATTTGCCTGAACCGCTTTGCCCAACAAGGGCTGTTGACATGCCTGGCTGTATGCTTAAGTTGAATCCTTTGAAGATGACCACATCTGGCCTTGATGGGTATGCAAAATCAACTTCTTTAATGTTGACCTCACCCATGAGTTTCTTTTGGTTTGTATCCCTCGGGGCTGCCGGGGTTAATTTTCGATTCCCGGTCAAGAATAGCAAACACCGGCGATCGTGCATCAGCACCCTTAGGCCTCGTTCGGCTCGGAGGATTGGCCTCCTGGAATAGTTACAACCGGATCGTCGGTTTATTTTTTGTATAAGATTGCATGAGCCGGAATGAATCCTGCCTTAATCCGACTGAACCGAACGGGCCCTTAGCAAGGTACGTTGTCACACTACCCGCATCCGCAATTACACGCCCCGTGCCTACTAGAATCGTGAAGGTTTGGTAGAGGGCCTTAGCAGTAATGTGATGCTCAGCAATGAGCTTGCCACCATACCAGAAATCGAGGGCTGCAGTTCATCTCAAAAGACTCATGGACGCCGAGGCCAAGACCTGCAAACCATGATTGTCGAATGCTTTCATTGCGCGGTCCATCCTGTGCACGGGTCAAAGAGGCGCAAGATGCGTTCTCGGGATGAGAAAGCAGTGATGGTGCGAAGATTAGAGACAGCCTCAGCTGCTAGCTTACTACATTCAGATTGTGCCTTTATCGATTGCTTTGACATGCTCTTTAGTAAGACACGACGAGCATAAAAGCAGATGATGATAAGAGGCTGGACTGCTATCATCACAAGGGCCAAACGCCGGACAATTATCAGACCCATGATGCAGGCAATGAGAACCGCAGATATTGTTTGGATCACCAGAGAAATTCTGTCACCCACTAGTGACCTCACCTACAACACAAATATTATGTTGTGTAAGTTACTCTTGTTTTCTGAATACACATAAGCTTCAATCAAAATATTTATTTATACTTACAACGTTGGTGTCCTTGGCAAGCTGTGAGCATATGACACCACTTGAGTTGTCATCACGGTCAAAACCACCCAATCTCGAAAGTGAGTATTTTCTCAAGCATATGTTCCCTAATCCTCTTGGTAAGGTATTCCCCATAGCATCAAAGTTGTAGTGCTGCCCAATATTGATCGGGGAATGTGAGCACTGCAAGGGCGGCAAAGAAAAGGGCATGGGTCCTTGTTTTGTCCTTGATCTCTTCATGATCTGTCAAGAAGTAGATAGATATCATGCTCCCCATGGCATATGAATATGCAGGTTGTATGCCTCCGAACACGATTGCACTAGAACCTCCTATCAGTGCCTGCTTCCACTCTGGTGCATTAAGCATAAGTAGCCTTCTCAAGGATGGCACAGGTATCTTTGGCTGGTCTATGTTGTAATCATCTTTTGCATTGTCAGCTGACCTCCTTGAGCTTGAGCTGCAAGCTGCAGAGAGTCTCCTACTCACACTGTGGCTGCTGTATTGTTCCATACTAGATGTACTTTCAGTTCCACCAACCTCTGTAGCCTCCCTTGAGTATCTGGTCTGTTGAAGTTGGACAAGAGATGAGTAGAGGCCATTCTCATTTGCAGTGAGCTCATCATGGGAGCCCAACTCTACGACCTCACCAGACTTCATGGCAGCAATCAAATGAGCATTTCGGATGGTTTTTTTTGAGGGAAAAGCATTTCGGATGGTGGAGAGCCGATGCGCAATAACAATAGTAGTTCGGCCCATGGAGGCCAGGTCAAGTGCCTCCTGTACCACACACTCTGAGTTAGTGTACAGTGCACTGGTGGCTTCATCAAGGAGGAGGATCTTGGGTGACTTTAGGATTGCTCTGGCAATTGCAATCCTCTGTTTCTGCCCTCCAGACATCTGGACACCACGCTCACCCACCTGTTTTTTTGTTCCAGACATGGTCAGTGTCAAATTACTAAGGCCGGTTATCTAGAATTCAATCCGGACCCTGATTCCTTCCAGCCCAGGAAGGAGTGAATCCATGCGGTTCACTGCTACCCTGTCTGGAACTATTCCTTGCCTGTAACTAATCCTTGCTTCCTCCATCTGCTGTTCGGTTAGGGGATCTAAAACAGGTATTGCTTGGAGCACAACAGAATCCTCCAATCACAAGAAGCATGTAACAATATTGCTGTCCTAGATAAGCTGCTAGGATGAGTCTCTGGAGTGATGCAAATACATCTCATGAAATATATTACAAATAGATTGCAGACTTGAGGTCACAAGGGACAGAAACCTGAGCTTAGGTGTGTACACTGTACAAAACTGAGCTTGCCAGATTGCTAAATATTTCAGCCGGTGGCCACTGTCAACTAGCATAGATGATTCATGAACAAAGAGACAAGTATATAGCTGGTTCAAAAGCCACATAAGCATCAAAACTTTAACAAGTCGATTTTACGAGCACACATCAGTCTTAAGTTCTGAACAAAAACCTAAAGCACATAATTTAAGCCTTCTAATGGAAGATCCATTTCTTTTGATGCAGGAAGTTCTCCACAACAGCAGTGTAGATTCTTCAACTGCAAGTGCCAGAACAAAAATATGAGAGGCAGGCTAATGTAGTAAAAAACAGCTAGCTTGGCAGCTCTACATGGAAGGCATCTGAAGCCATAAATATAGCATTGAAACAATTTAAATTAGATAGATAAAAATATAGATAGACTCATCACAATATAGTCAACCAAAGCATAATTAAATCAATATGTCAATTGAAAAGTACCAAGCTCACTAGGCACTACCTAGACATGATATTGTAACTTCACTGGCAGATCCATTTAAGTCCAGAAGAACTCCTAAAAGACCAAATTATGACATGCTAGTCGCCACATACAGGAGCACATGAAGCTAAAATGTTTAAAATGATGGAAGAAGGAAACATTAATCCTGATGGGATAGCATTTTCCTCAATACTTTATGGGTTAACATTAATCCATACATGGCAGTTCTTGCACAGGAAGAGCATTATGGTTGCATTGTTGATCAGTTAGATATTGCTGCAAGGAATACTAAGAAAAACAGAAAAACATTTCCTCAAAACAGAACCTGACCAAAATGCATTTGCTTTGTACACACACATCACTATATGTTTGTATTCTCCAACTTAAGTAAAAGTTATAGAAATTATTATATAGCCAATCTCAAATATGTGCCTAAACTACAATGAATTCAATTATAAGGACCCAAATGGGACCTCAATATTTTTCATGATTTCTGAGAGTTTTGTTTTGTTTTCTCGTCTTCTTTAGGATTCTCACAAATAGGCTACCTAGGGTTTTCTATGTAAGCAATTTTTTGAAAGATTTTTTATTGAAAAAGCATGATTGATGATTACTTGTTGCTAATTTGTTTTCAACCACGGGGTCTCCAAATTGCATGCACAAAAGAAAACTTCAGCTCCTCAGCCATTTGGCGAGAAAAAAAGAGAAACGGTCAGAATACGTTAAATATCATGTATATCGACAGCGGCATGGATCGAACATGTGTTAATCAATATTAATAAGAAGTAATGCTGTAATTATTACATGATTCAATTCATGGTAGATCCAGGGCATCATTGTAAAGTGGTATGCGTAGAATAGCAATGCTAAAAAGGCGAATTGAGTGGGTTCGGGCATACGGTACAAATTTAACATGACAACGAGTTTAAGTGTACCCGTCACAGACTAGATCAATTTCGGGGTGACACGTGGCCGTCGCGCCGGGGGCGGCGGCGCGCGCCGGGCGGCGGCGGCACGGGGGGTGGCAGTAGGCCAATGGCAGGTGGGCGGCGTGGCGTGGAGCGGGAGAGAGGAAGGGAAATTGATCTTTATTGCTTGTTACCTAAGAGATTACATACCCCTTACTTATATAGCCCTTCTAGTGGGACTTGTAATCGAAACAATCTCGTAAAGGTTTCCTTATAGAGCTGGAATACCTTTTACAAGCAATCCTATTTATTTTCTTAATATGGGTTTTCCTTATAGAATTGGAATATCCCTTGCACACTAAAAAGTCCTAAGATAATCATAACCGAACTCTTATTTTATTAATTCCGAAGAAGACACGGGAAGGAGTCGGCGGCGGGAAGGTGCGTGCACGCCCCCGGGTGTGCCTCCTCGAGCCGCGCCGCTGCTGAAATATCAAGTTTGGTTTTGACAATTGATGACACCTTATTATGCTAATCCTCTACTCCAAGTGTGCTTATGAGATAGGATAACATAAATGATGTGGAGCTACATGATCATGGACATGGACTATGATGATAGACATGATGGATCATCAAGCTTGCTCGCTGGAAAGGCAAAGACATGGAGATCAAGGCAAAAGTATACTTGATAGGTCTTTTTACTTTTGGTGATCAAGACACTAGAGAGTGTGATCACATTTTGGATAGATAGCCAACTATCAAGAGGGAATTCATCGGCTAATCCGAATTTGAAGTGCCTCTAGGTTCATGTTGACTTGCATATGCATTTAGAATCTAGTGCACTAACTTCGCCTTTGAAATTGATTGTGAAATTGCTAACACACATGCACATGGAGATGTACACTTGGTGATGTTGGCACGTTTGCAAATTAGAGGCCTATTTTCTATTACGCCGGGTGCAATTTGTTAGAGAATTCTTGTTAACCCTCGTGCTCAAGTTGGTGTACTTGTTGGGTAGCAACGTGAAGCGAAGGCAACAAAGAAACGAATACATTTCGCGAAGAAAACATCGCGCCGGACTGGAGCAGCGTCAGCGGTTGTGCACCGACGCTGGCTCGAGGACTCCCCGTGTCCGGCGGCATGGACGATCGGGCGACCGACGTGCTGGCAACAGCGCGCGGACGCAGTCCCGAGAGCACCGCGCGTGGCGCCGCGCCCGACGCCGCGACCGACGCCGGGCACGCCATCACGCTGGGCGCGCCCTTCGGTGCCGTGAACGGCTAGCCCCCTCGCAGCGTTTTGAACGGCGCTGGCGTGTCCGGTGGTGGCGGCTAAGCGTGTCCGCGCATGCGTTTTTGTCTTTGGATTTCCACCCCAACGACTCTATCTTTGGGTGGGGCTTATATATACTTGTGTGGTGGGGTCTTTAAGTCCTATCTTGCACATTTGAACACTATAACATCTTTGTGAGCTGAGAAAACTCCCCTCCACTTATCTCTCTTGCCTAACTTCGATCTTTGGTGAGATTGAGTGAGATTCAAGTGCATTTGCTTGTTGATTGCATCTAGAGGCACTTGTTCTTCAGCTGCGGGATTCTTGTTTCTCTTGGGAATTTGCCCGGTTTCCTAGTGGCTTGGAGTTGGTTGAGGTGTTGAGCTCGACCAGAGTTTGGTCGAGGCCACACCGATGGACTTGTGAGGGGTTTGATCCTTCCCCGCGGGAGCTTCACAAAAGGAATCATTGGTGGATTGCTCGTGGCTTGTAGATCCCCTCTTGTGAGTGATTCATTGAGCTCCCCCCAAGGGATTTGGCATCGGCCATTAAGCTTGTGAATCATCAAGTGGCTGTATCGCCACAACGAGGACTAGCGTGCCGGCAAGCACGTGAACCTCGGGGATAAATCATCGTGTCAATTGTGTTTGAGCGCGTTGGAGATTTCTATTGACATCGGTGATTGGCAACATCCTCTACTCTACACCGGCGGTATATCGATCATCCCTACTCTTGTATTTACATTGTTTGTCTTGTTTAGCTTGAGTACTAGTACTTGATCTTGCTAGTTGTCTTGCTCGAGTTGTGTAGTGCTTCCAGCTAGGATTGACATAGAGCTTTAGATTGTGTGACTAGAGATCATAGCTTTCATCTAGTATTGATTGTGTAGGTGGCTTGCATAGTTAGAATTGTAGCACTGCATTATTTGCTTCGCCTCCTAATTGTCTAACCTGTTGTCTTATGTGTTGTTGTAGAAATTTTTATAGGTTATTCAACCCCCTCTAGCCATTTAGGACCTTTCAGGCGCCTCCGGCTGGGCGTGGGCCTCTTAGGCCTCCCGTCCTGGGCCCTATCTCCTGGTATGTGACATCTCCCCCTTCTCCGACCAGCGTGTCCTCGCCTTTGGATGAAGGTCCACTCTGTGACACCTTGTTTACCGTAATGATTAAAAAAAACATGCATGAGCAAACAACGAACATCTTGTTTGTTACAAATATATACAAAGATTTATTGAAATTGCAAAGTTTGACATGGCTCGTCTAGACCACTAAGGCTGCAGCAGTTCAGTTCCACTTCAGTCCTCTAAGTCATCAGAGTCGCTCCTCTTAAGTTTTGCTCCCACTCCATTCGCGGCAGGCTCTTGAACACCAGGCTGCTTGATGCACGAGCTATTGGAAGTTTCTTACGATCACCACCTTCCTCACCTCGTATCACACTGGTGTTCTGATCTATTGATAGTCAAGGAAAAATGCACATACATATGATTTGCGGGGAAAAAAGGTGAAACAAACTTATAGCCAGAGAATCCTTCAACCAACAAACCAAATGCAAATTGACTTACTGATGTTATAATCAACCAATCTAGAAGCATAACTAGTGTATAAGTGTAGCTTTCAAAACATCTATCTGAAACCACTATACTGACAAGATTCAAAGAAACACATCATTACCCTTGTCAAAGAGGGAGAACTCCCACTACTGCATAAACGAACTTCCGCGGGCGGACAAAAACCATTTTCCGTGGCGGTTTTTCTCGTCCGCCACGAACGTAGGGTCACGGAAAATCATATTTTTTCCGTGGCGGTTTTTCTGGCACCCCTAATGCCCGCCACCGAAAATCGAAATAAAAAAAAACAAAAAAAATGAAAAAACCCAGATCCAGCCCAAACGGGCCGGATCTGGGCCGGCGGCCGCCCGCCGCCAGATCCGCCGGGCTATCGCCCGTGGTCGGTCACCGCCGATCCGCCACCGCCGTTGAGCCCGAAGCTGCGGGAGGGACGCCGCCAGCGCCAGCGAGCCGGGAGGCGCGCCTCCTCGCCATACCGGTGCCGTCGCCGCGCCCTTGCCGCTGATTTGGTCCGCCCAGCGCCCTTCGCGATGCGCCGCCCGCGCCGCCTTCGCTTCGCGATCCCTTCGCCGCGCGCGCCGCTTCGCCGCCCGGGCCGCCGCGACGATTCGCCGATCCAGCGCGCCCGCCGCGCTTCGCCGCCCGGCGCTTCGCGGAAATGCGCGCCGCCGCGGAAGGGGCGCGCCGGGAACCGTGGTGGATCGATGTGGGGTGGCACCGCCGGTGCCATCGGGGAGAGGAGGTGGGGTTGAGAGAGGTGTCGAGAGAGGGGGAGTGAGAGAGAGAGAGAGAGGGAGGTGGACTGAGTGAATGAGTGGTGGAAACCCTAATTCCAAGATATATACACGAGCCATGATATCGGGCCGGCGTGGGCTTCATTTGCTGGGTGTTTGGGCTTCATTTACCATGGCGTTTTTTATAAAAAGCCCGCCACGGTTAAGCGATTTTCCGTGGCGGTTATTAAAACCGCCACGGTTAATCGAGATATTAACCGTGGCGGTTTTTTAAAAAGCCCGCCACGGAAAATCATTTCCAAACACTCCGTAAAATCAATTATGTAGTAGTGTCCAATACCCCATTCGAGAAAAACCATTTGTCAACTAACATTAGTAGCCAAATAATATTGAGAAAACATAAGACCTTATAAATAATCAAAAGAGTACTATATGTTATATACTCCCTCCATTTCAAATTTTAAGTCGTTTCAAAAATCTTAAAGAGACAAAGCATATTAATTTTATATGATAAGATAATGACATTTAGGATGACAACTAAGTATCACTGGATTCTTCGTTAATTATATTTTCATATTATATCCATCTGATGTCACAAATCTTTCTACCTCTTTCTATATTTTTGGTAAAACTTGAGATGCTTCGACTCTCCAAGATTCTTGGAATGACTTACAATTTAAAATGGAGGGAGTATCATTTTTTCCCAGCTGCTAGAATACAACACATGCTAGCATTTTTGTAAGTGAAAGAAGATAAAAAAGGATACTGACAGATGATACTCCATGCATGATATTGATAAGATGCTTCTCAACTTGGTTAACCAGCTCTACCTGCAAAATTGTACAAGGAAAAATCAGGGTTCCACCTAAAAGTGTTTTTATGAACATGAACTTCGGTAACAAACATAGCTAGAGGGAAATTCATTTTTAATACATTCAAGTCTGGTTCTCTGCGGAAACGTCGTCTGCGTGCATCCCTCATTGGAGGAGTAAGCCCATTCTTATATTCAATTCCTTCTGGAGCAGGATCATTTTCTTCTCTTACCATAATATTATGTTTCTATTTGTTTTCCAGCGGATGATTTGTACATATAAAATTTAATAAATTGGTGACATATAGGGATACAGTAAACATGCACTTTTTCTGGATTTGTACATATAAAAAGAGTCTATTGAATGGCGTAGAGGAGTAGAGATGGTTTGTACATATAAAATCTAATTATTTCATGATTTCAATTGGATCGCAGATTGTGTTGCATGAAGCATGTGAGCCAAGTAATGCTCCCAAACATTAATCTCCCTGCCATACAGGACCCCTCTCTGTCTTCCTCTCTGGTGCTATCTACCAGTGGTAGGCAGGAGAGGTGTCTATCTCTCTCACCGTGGTTTTTAGATCTATTAGCTGATGGTTTATGTGGCTTAGTTAGATGTTGTTTTATTATTAGAGAAAAACATTATACCTGATAAGCGTTAGTACAAACTAGCTGGTGTCCTTGTGCTTTCTCACAGGGTAGCAAGGTTGTACATGGAAGCAAAAGATTACTCCCTCCTGTTTTCAAAAAATTGATTACTCTCTCCGTTAAAAAAATGGAACCATGGAAATCGTGTCGTTCCAGTTGACTAAGGTTTGCTAAAGTTGATAGTAATTTTTTCTTTGAAAAAAAGATTTGTTTGTATTTTGAGTGAACTGGAGTGGCCTAAGCCCGTACAGGGATTTATTTAAAAATGACACAATACTTAATAGATTTTGGTATCGATTTACTGGTACTTATTTTTTTGATAGAAGTGTCAGCATTTTTATCTAAATTTAGTGAAAGTTAGAATTGTTTGGCTTGTTGGCAAGCGAGATTTGTATTTTTTGGGGGTGGGGGGATCGAGTTTTTAGAAATGGGTAATGGTTCCTGTTCATGGTGAGTGACTACTCTTGTCATGTGTAATGTTCACAATGGGGGGTGCTCAGTGTTGTTAATGGGTTTGTTTCAACGTGTGCGTACTCTTTCCTAACGGGTTTTACAACGGGTACATACTGCTTTGGACTATTCATGGCTAACGGGTTTCGTAACGGGTACAAACTGTTTAGTAACGGGTTTATACTGTGCGTGGACATGTCAGGTACTGTTCATGGCCATGGCTTAGCACTGTTCATGGGACGAGCAGGTAGATATGAGTCACTGACATGGTGTAAAATTATAAGGTTAAGAATAGATGTAACTTGGTGTCATGTTTTCTTTGGCGTAGTAAGCTATATATGTTTACTTGTCATTCAGTCCACATCACTCTTCAAATGCTGACAAATTAGATAACATAAGTAGTGATGGTCTCATGTTTGCTAAACAAATGTTAGCTTGTACAGCGGAATATACTAGGCATGTGATTTATATATATTGGTAGGCTTCTCCTCACTCGATCGTCCACTAGCCAGCTCGCTCATTTTTTCTTTCAACGTACAAAATAAGATAACATTAGATGGTGTCATGTTTGCTTGTACAGCGAAATATACTAGGCATATGATTTATATATATTGTTAGGCTTCTCCTCACTCGATCGTCCACCAGCCAGCTCGCTCAGTTTTTTTCTTTCAACGTACAAAAGAACTTCCAAAAGCAATCAATGGTGCCATCAAAAAAGAATCTTGCTACAGCCGTGCTCCTAATTATCATCATGGCCACCGGTATGTGCTAATATGTCCCCTGTCTTAGAAATCTAATAAGTGTTTCTACAACTTAAGTTTTGACATTGAATTAGCTGGTGTATCCAAATTAATATTTGTTTTGATTAATCTTTTGGCCAAACCTCGTTCTTACATGTGCAATCTGCAAGTATGTCCCTTGTGTTCAACGGAATCTGCATGCCTACCGCTGAGTTACTGCAGGCACCTGAGTGGAAATTACAAGGGATGGTGTTGGGCCTTTCGCCACGGTTGCGATGATACATGCAAACGTGAAAGCTCTGAGAACTTGAGCGGCAATTGTGACTGCGACTTTAAATGCTACTGCTATACATGTTAGCGTTCCGATCCGGCCATGATGCAATGATCCTAGCTTGGTCTTTCTTAAATATAATAAATTATCCCTTCCTAGCTATTATGTAATAACACATATAGTGTTTTTTAAAAATAGGAGGGGATGTGTGTGCGTTGCAATGGGGGCAAATAAGTTACCAGATTGTAATGAAAAACGAGAGCATATAGGGGCCACTTATTTTTAGATTGGGTTATTTGGTTTGGTTATTTGAAATGTATCATTACAATTTGACTATTTGGAGACATACCATTGCAATTCTTTTGTTTCAGCGAGATCTGCCATTACCTACGTATCCTACGCCCTTGGGCCCATTGTCAGTGTATGAGCACCATACACATTTCCGTATGGACGTTTTTACCCTTTTGTGGACTACGAAAAAGGCGATCCGCGATGGAACTTCCTCGTGCGCTCTCGCCGCCGCGCGCCGTCGTCTGAAGTCCGCACCGCTATATCGGTATCGCCCAGGCTGCCTCTCGCGTCCGCACAAGCCGCCCAGGCCACGCCGTCGTCGCCCAGGCCACGCCGCCGTCATCCACAGGCCACTCGCGTTCCCACCGACCGTGCAGGTCGCGTCGCCATCGTACGGGCCGCGTAGGTCGCGCCGTCGTCGCCCGTCCAGCTGCGTGCAGGCCACGCTCGCTGCGTCGTGCCGCTGTCCGTCCAGGCCGTGCTCGATGCGCCGCTGTCCGGCCAGGCCGCGCTCGCCGCGTTGCCATGCGCAGGCTGCGCTCGTCGCAGTGCCTCTGCCGTATACGGGTTGCGATCGTCGGACAGCTGTCCGTCCAGGCCGGGCCGCCGTCGCTGCACGCGCTAGATCCGCTGGACATGCGCTTGCCGGACGCCACCGTCTGCTCGCACGCGTCATTGCCTGCGCTCGTCTGCCGTTACCGTGCGTTCGCAGTCCAAAGGCAGCGCCGCCGACACCCAAGCCTCGCTAGACGTGCAGCCGCTTCACAACAGGGACCAAGCTGACCGTGCTCCCGTGACCTGTGCGTGTGTGCGGGCACCATTGCAGTGCGTGCGAGAGAGCGGTCGCGTGCTAGGAAAGACAAGGTCTGGCTTGCGTGTGTTCACCACCGTAGTGGCTGGCAATGATCCCAGTGGCCTTGGCCATGTCCGATGCGGTGCACTGCTCTTGCCATGGCTTCCAAGGACCAAGGGATAAAGGCTCAGTATTTTCTTCCTGCCTACGACGCGCTCAAATCCGTGGGGTACATGGCCACAGAAGACGCGCTGGGGAAGGAAGCCGCGCGCGGCGGGGAAGAAGGCAACACAGTCGGTTTCACGGTCTAGAGAAGGGTAAAAAAGTCTATACGGAAAGATTCACTTTGCTCTACGCCTGACAATGGGGCCAAGGAGGTAGAATACGTAGATAATAGTAGATTTCGGTGAGCCAAAAAGTTGCAATGGTATGTCTCCAAATAACAGAATTGTAATGGTACATTTCAGATTTCAAAGAATTGCAATGGTACCAAACCAAATAACCCCTTTAGATTTGGGGATGTCCCTTACTTTTGTTGGCCCAACAAATTTCATTGCCTCCCGCAGCAGCATCCAAACAAGCCCCCTAAATCTATATCAACAGACAATGACAGGGGGACCCAGGCGTTAGAGGGCCAGAGGTGGAGAAGGCGAGGCAGAGCTCGCGTGGCGGGCCTTCCGCACCGCGGACGAGGCGAAGCTCGTGCGGCCTCACTTCCTCGGCGATTTGGGCAACGATGTCGAGCATGTTGACCATGGCGATGTAGTGCTTGCGGACGGTGCCGGTGGCCGGGTCCGACTCAAGGATCATGGATCTGCAGGCGTCAATCCGGTGGGGGAGGCTGTTGTGAGGAGCATGCCGCAGATCTATATGGCGGGGCCGAGTCCGGTCTTCCCGAGCCAGGGGTCGGCGGAGGAGGAGTGCAGCCAGGACATGGCCCTGGCGCCGCCCTACTACGCGGCTGGGAGCCGGTGCTTGTCGGTGCTCGGGCACAGGTCGCAAGAGAGCACCACAGTGGGGAGCTCCATCGACACGAGGAGGTCGGGACCAGACAGGAGCTCGCCGGAGCAAGTAGGGAGGGGCGCATGCTCGTTGGAGCTCGGAGGGGAGGGGAACGATGGAGACGTGGGGAGGATAGCTTGGATGGGGTCCGAGCTGTTGGTTCAACAAATTTGTTGGGTGTGGGGTGGTTTTATTGGCGTAACAAATTTGGGGTCTATAGAAGGGGCCCGGCTGGAGTTGGAGTTTTGACATCGGACCCCATATGTAGCTATTGGGGCTTGAGTAGGGGCCCTACTGAAGTTGCTCTAAGCTATCTAGAAAAACAACTGACACAAGACGTTCTCGAAGGCTAGCTGTCGCCGTCCCAAACCACATCGAGTATGCCCTCTTTCTCGCCACTTGGGAGACAGCGCGACGAGATGTCTGTGTCCCCCACTAATTCTCCGTACAAGCTACCATTCCTACTCATCATCTTCCTGCCATCGAGTGTGCTTGCTTAGTCATCCCCACACAACTATAGCGTGCCTCTATCATCGTCGAGCGCTAGACAACCCTTCTCGCGATGCCACGATGCCACCTTTGTTCGCTCTAATAGCCAGGTGCAAATATATATATGCAAGTATAAAACTGTTGGCAATGCCCTCAAAATTTGCGGTAATGCTATTGTTTAGATGTCCTATGCTTCCACATTCCATCCGACACGTGCTTGGTGGGCCGCGATGTTGGCCAAATAGCCTGTCTATCCCACGTGACCGCTCCCTTCCCTGAACCGCTCCCTGACATAGCTCGCCCACACCACTGCCGTCGACTGGATTCCCTCCATCACGCCTCCCTCAACCGCTCCTTTCCACCGCATTGCCGTAGTCAACTAGATTCCCTCCTCCACGCCTCTCTCAACTGCTCCTCTCCATTGCGCCGCCGCCTCCAAGTGGATCCTCTCCACCGCATCGCTGCCACCGACTACATCCTCTCCACCATGCCTCTTTCTGCCTTCGAGTGCATCTAGAGCCATGGAGGCGAGCACGTCCAACACCCCTGATGGGTGGAGCAGCGGCAGCAGTGTCGAGCGCCTCCACCCTGCCTTGATCTGTGGCAGCATCAACAACGGCGTGGCAAGGGCCTCCTCCGCACGGGAAGAGCATCTTCGGTGGACAAGGGATCTGGGGTAGATCCGGTCAGTTCCTCACTCCATTGGCCAAATACGATGGTGAGGGGGGGGGCCTCTATCGGCGGTGATCTACACCACCTACGATGCCCTCCGGCGACAAATATGGTGTGTTGGTGCCCTCGGATGGTGGATCAAGGAACCCAATGTCAATGGGATCGAGGAACTCTACGTTGGCGGTGGCGAGATAGCCCGTGATAGCCCTCCTCCTCCTCTTTTTTTTGGTTGTTGCAATAATGTTTTTTGCGGTGTTGCAAAGTGGTTGTTTTGTATTGTTGCAAAGTGGATGTTTTTCCCTTCCTCCCTCACTCCTCCTCCTCCCGTTGTTGCTCTTTGCTCAGCTATCCTCCCCTCTCTCTCCTAGATCGGATCCGAGAAACACATATAGGTTTTGACAAAATTCTATTGCAGTAGGCTTTTGTTTGATGTTCCATCAAGTATGTTTCTTTTGTTTTGTTAGGTTTTCTCCCGATGTTGCTTGACGAGGTTCCGTTGCAGCAAAAGCGTGTGATGTTTCAACAAGCATATTTCTTTTTTGTTTCATTGGGTTTTGCAACATTCGATTTATAATGTTGTAGTAGTAATGCTTGAGGTGTTGCAATAGTTATTTCTTGTTTGTTGCAACAGTTTTTTGCCCGATGTTACGATTGATATTTATGGAATGGATGTTGCATATGTTCCCACATGTTGCAACAATGTGTTCTAAATGTTTCGTTTGTTTTTAAACTTATGTTGCAAAGATTTTATTTAGATTTTGTATATGTCGCACACATCTGTTGCAACCATCTATTCAAAATGTTTCAACTATTTTAACCAATATGTTGAAGTAGTTCATGTTTCAATAGGAAGTGGACACATGCTGAGATGATTCCCCATAGGCGCAAACGATTCAGCATGAGAAGTGATGTGGTCATAGGTGGTGCCTACCTGCATGCACATGAGAATGGAGTAGGCGCATCTAAGTTTAGAGTCGCTCCCTTCCTTGAACCGCTCCACTCTCCACCTGCATGCACATGGTGTGGAGCAGCGTAGACACATGTGGGGTAGGCGCATCAGCATAGACATGAGAGTGGAGCGGCGCATGCGGGCAAGCACATGTGATCGGGCGTCCGTTTCGATAGGAGCGATACGAGCCGCGTGTGGGAGGTGGGCCTCGCGGAAGGCGGGCGTCCGATGGGACTCAATCCTATCGGACGTCCGAGCGCCATTTATCACCACAAAATTTAAGTTTAAATATCATGGATCGATGGTTGGTAGAGTTGTTGATGGGAATTTGGTAATGCTCCATGAATCGTCTCCTCTTTGCTAATTCTTCCTTAAAGATTTTCAGCAAAGAAGCAACTTCTGCTCCACTTTTCTGATGAAAAGTTCTGCTCCACTTTTGCTCCTTGTTCTTTGGCATAGTCTTTTATTGTAGCTTTCCATTTTGCTATCTGTTATATTGATGGAGTTCATGGAACTAAAATATTTTGTAATCTATTTGGCCAAAGAGGCTTAATAGTTTTGTGTTGTCAAACAAGTCATAGAAAATAAGATTAAATACAACCTAATGCATATCTTCGGTCATGTTCCTTGACCTCTTCACAGAGCTCCATCGACAGGCCAACAACTCCTCTCAACCCATCGCTCACTCTCTATCTCACTATTTCTATATACTAGTATAGTGCCCGTGCGTTGCCACGGTTTAATTTAAAGAATTAACGCACTTAAAAACAATCCACAGATAAGATTTTTCCATAGTTTTTGTCTCACACAATTATATATGACCATAAATATAATCTCATGCTAACGCTACGGGTCATTTTAGAATATACATGAAAACAACCGATAGTATATGGAAAGTAAGGTTCATTTTCAGAGAAATATATCACGTTGGTCAAAAAACGTAGAGAGAAAGATGTATCATTCCAGATTGCATGTTGCAAAAGATGATGCCCTTCCTCCACCAAAGAACAATCTCACGTTGATTCACAAACAATGCATATGTGCTTTGCCGACCAAAATAAGGTGGCTTCCTTCCACCGTTAACAATGAATATGCCACCACGTAAAACTTCTAACACCACGTAAACTTCTAACACTGTATAGATATTTCTCCTACAACACCTTCATGATCATGAAAAATACTATCCAAAGTGGTCCCTTTGGAGCCCGCTAAGAATCATAAAAAATAGAATCCACCATTGAGAAAACGAGTACCCATCATAACTAAAGTTGTAGCGGGTAACCTGACCATACAGAGGCAAGAAGTAATTAACTTGACATCATCACATATGTAATGTTTGCAATCATAAAATCAATAAAACTGAAGTATTGCGATTATTGGTCCCCCGAAAAGGTTGTATTTGGAATTTAGGATAGGAAAAGTGTTTCTAGATGCATTGTAATTAAAAAATACTAACTTCCGATGTTGCTCTCTGCATGTCCCTCTCCAAGAGTCCAAGAAAAACATTTTTAGAAGCACCAGATATAAATCCCATTCCGGTGAACTGGAAAGAAAACAAAAATTTTAGCCATAAGAAAGAAGTTACACTAAACCATACTCCTAACATGGGAAGCAAAATTAGAAATAAGCATTTGTTTTGAGCACATATGGTGAAACACGGACATGCTGAAAGTGAGCATGAAACAAGGAACAACTATAGATTACCAATCTCCCTTGTACTCCTACTAATACAGATAGCTCAGAGCAATGAGAAAACTAACAGGGAATGTAAATTAATTTGGGGGAGAATCAGAGAGGTCACACAAGATGGTTTCTAGGAGGGGTTTTAAAATCCTAGAAAGCATGAAGCAAAAAAGCAAAAAAGGACC
Organism: Hyparrhenia diplandra; assembly: GCA_015847255.1. Taxonomy (NCBI): domain Eukaryota; kingdom Viridiplantae; phylum Streptophyta; class Magnoliopsida; order Poales; family Poaceae; genus Hyparrhenia; species Hyparrhenia diplandra. The sequence goes on from JADLZK010000138.1 coordinate 40,215, forward strand.
CCTCTCTTGATCTAATGAAAAGAATAATGAATTAGGGTTTCGGGGGTGGTCCGCCTCTTTATTTATAGTCCCGAGGGATGAATCGAGCCCTTGGATCAAACCAAATGGTGCGAGGAAGCTTCCGTAAACTGGACATGTGGTCCCACCGTGGAGGACGCCTGGCCCCACACCTTGGATTGTGAGCCCGGTTTGTGCGAAGTGTCTTCTTTTGTCCTTTAGGTTCTTGGAATTTATATTAATGGTCATGATTCGTATCTTTTGATTCGAACTACAAATGTGGCAAATGAGATGTCCGTTTCAATCATTTTGACAAGCTCTTCGCAATGGTGCACTCGAAAGCATCCAGGCCCCTAGTATGGGTTTTGATGATTGATGACAATATAAATTACCATGACTAACGTGTGTTTTGCAGAAATAGTGGTGAGTTAGGTCATGATAATGACAATCTCGGGTAATATGGTTTTCATGCCCCCGATGATGGAATTCATTTCAGTTTTCAAAGGATGGACAACAAGGTTAAGGACGGTTAGTTCCGATTGTCGATGGAGTTGAGTGACATCGGATTAGTCGACTTTGTTTTCGCTTTTGGCCGTACTAGTAAGGGAGGTACGAATGCGTAGCTTGACCTAGGCGAGTCTAATGTTCAAATGTGGTGCACACTTGACAAACATAGCACTAGATAGCCACAAAAAGTCCCTGAGATTGGTTGGAGTTGAAGCCGTTCACAAAGAATTTGAATTGGACGTGAATCGGGCTTCAAAACGGTGTGTCGGACGCCGAAGTCGGCGTCGGCGCGCGCCGCACGCCGCAGCGATGAAGACAAGGTGCGCCCAGACGCTAGGGTGTGCAGCCGGCCGGTGCACTGGGCGCGTCCGGTGCCATGCAACAGTCGGCTCAGGATTTGAACTTTGTACAGCGCCTGACGCGTCCGGCGCAGGCGCTTGGCGCGTCTGACGTAGTGCTTTTTTGACAGAGTTGGAGGCAACGGTTGGATTTCGAGCCTTGGGATATAAATACTTGGTTGCCTCGTCCATTCTAGCTCTCTTGCCCATTTGTTCAGCTGAAGAAACATTGTGAGAGTGCAAGGGAGAGCAAGAGCCTATTGAGGTGTTCATAGTTGCAAGATTAATGACCTCTTTAGTGCTTTGAGAGATTCAAGTGTGCACCCACTCTTCTCATTAGGCTTGTCCAGCTCAAGTGAGAGTTCGTGCTTGTTTCTTTTGGTGATCGCCATCACCTAGACGGCTTGGTGGCGGTTCATGGCTTGAAGATCATCCGGTGGAGCTTGTGGATGAGTCAAGCAGGCTTGTGAGCGGTTTTGGACGATTCACCGCGACGGAGTGTCGAAGAATCAGCCCGTAGAGAGCACTTAGTTCTTGCGAGGAGTAAGAGGGAGCTATACTCTTGCGAGAGTGCTCCATGAGGACTAGTGGGGAGTGGCGACTCTCCGATACCTTGGCAAAACATCGCCGCGTTCTTCTTCCTCTCTTTACTTTGAGCATTTACTTTCCACAATTCAATTCTTGTCCTTTACATTCCTAGAATTGCCATGCTAGAGTAGGAATTGGAACCTAGGGTGCAAAACTTTGTGCGGTAGTTATTAGAAACACACTTAGGCACAAGCGGGTGAATATGGGCTAGTAAGTTGTTTATTTGTGATAAAATTTTAGATTAGCCCAATTCAACCCCCCTCTTGGGCATCTTGATCCTTTCACACTCTAAATCATCATTTTAGATGCTTTTATTCAATGAAAACTTACCTAACCTCGCAAAACAAGTGAGGGCACCAAAACTCGTGGAATCCGTTAGAATCAAACCCTAGACTCTAGTGATATCATCCATTTATATGTTTATTTAACTATAAAAGAAAATGTTGACGTTATCCACCATCAAGGCCATGGACAGTTGAAGTGTCACCTTTCATTTCATAGCTACCTTCCTGTGCGCTTCACTCTGGGTGGCAATGTGGTACTAATTGTGTGTGTGCATGTGGCGGCACTAGGCACAGGGAGGCCAGAGCGTATGTGGAGTAATGAAGGAGGTGTAGCGCATAGGCAGATGGGGAAGGCTTAGCCTAGTAGTTCTAGGATGAGCCCAAACTGATTTCATCAACACATTTATTTGGTAAAAATCTAAATAGATTATAGACTCATAGAGTAGTTTAGTGGTTTAGGCAGCTGTTATATATGTATATGTTGCTTTTTTACTCAATATCTGGAAAGATATTTGTATTCGACATTATTCGAATCCGACTCATACGTATACGATACTCATTATTCGTATCGTAACCGAGACCATCCGTATTTGTATATGTATTCGATAACTATTCGTGTTTGAATCTGAATCCGAGTGGAAATATGAAAGTAAATATGGTATCAATGATATCCGTTCGTATCCCATCCATTTTCCTCCCTAGTTTTGTCAAACAAGTCATAGAAAAATAAGATTAAATACAACCTAATGCATATCTTAGGTCATGTTCTTTGACCTCTTCACAGAGCTGCAACTGCAAATACATATATCCAACGACAGCTATATCAAGAAACTACAAGGTTGACACTGCACACTACTATATACTGTGTTTTGATCAATGGGAGATATCTCATTTTCAATAATATTTTAATTGTTTACCAAGCACTCTTGCTGCCTCCTTGCTGGTTAATCCAAAGTTGTGATTTAAGGCTGAAAATCTGGAATTGATGTGTTGTCATGCACAACCATAGCGTCGTTCACTTGGTTGCCTCCATGCTGCAAATTAACCAATCCAAAGTATGTTCCAGCGGGACCCTTTGCCATGAGGGATGCATGTGTACCTGTCTCCACAACGGCTCCTTTCTCAAGCACAACAATCATGTCGCAGTTTTGGATAGTGCTGAGCCTGTGTGCCACCACTACACTTGTCCTGCCGATCAATAGTCGGTCCAATGCCTCTTGGACCGCCTTTTCAGATTGGCTGTCTAGTGCACTAGTAGCTTCATCTAGTAGCAAGATCTCAGGGTTCTTCAATATTGCACGGGCGATTGCAATGCGCTGCTTCTGTCCTCCTGACAGCTGAACACCTTGCTCACCACACCATGTCTCATAGCCGTCATTGAGGTTGCTAATGAAGTCATGTGCATTTGCTGACCTTGCTGCATTCTCAATTTCTTCTTCACTAGCTGCTTCCGTGCCATACACAATGTTGTCTCTAATGGTACCTGCAAATAGTGTTGGCTCTTGGCTGACTAGCCCAATGTGGTGTCGCAAAGAACGCAGATTGTATGCTTTGATGTCTTTACAGTCGATCTCTACTACCCCACTAGTTGGGTCATAGAACCTCTCTATAAGCCCAATGATGGTTGACTTGCCTGAACCACTTTGCCCAACAAGTGCTGTTGACTTAGCTGGTTGGATGCTCAATGAAAATCTTTTAAAGATGATGACATCTGGTCTTGATGGATATGCAAAATCAACTTCTCTAATGTCCACTTCACCTTTGAGCTTTTCTGGTTTGTATCCCTCAGGGCTGTCAGGATCCATTTCCGTTTCCCTGTCAAGAACGGCAAACACTGAAGCAACTGCATCAGCACCCTTAGCAAGATCTGCTGTCATACTACCTGCATCTGCTATCACCAATGTTGTGCTTATTAGAATCAGAAAGGTTTGGAAGAAGGCCTTTGCACTAATCTGGTGCCCACCCATGAGTATGCCACTATACCAGAAGGTGAGTGCCCATGTGCATCTCAAAAGGCTTGTGGAGATGCCGAGGCCGATACCTGCAAACCAAGACTGTCTTATGCTTTCCTTGATTGGACCTTCTTGTGCTTGATCAAACAAGCGCATGATGCGATTCTGGGACGAGAAAGCAGTTATGGTTCGAAGATTAGAGACGGCCTCTGCAGCTAGCTTACTACATTCAGCTTGTGCTTGTGTTGATTTCTCAGACATCTTCTTTAACAAAACATAGCGAGTATAATAGCAGATAATGGAAAATGGCTGCACGGCAATCATCAAAATTGCTAAACGCCAAGCAATCAGCAGACCCATGATGTAGGCAGTCAGAACAGATGAAACTGTATGGATCACTAGAGACATTCGATCACCCACCAGCGACCTCACCTGCAACACAAAAGTTATGTATGGTCAAGTATTGTTCTCTTCTAAATACTACTAGCTTTATATATTTTGTACTTACAATGCTGGCATCATTGGTAAGTTGTGAGCATATGGAACTACTAGAGTTGTGATCATGGTCAAACCACCCAATCTCAAAAGTGAGAAATTTAGTGAGCATCTGTTCTCTGACCCTCTTGGTGAGGTATTCCCCCATGGAAGCAAAACTGTAGTGTTGCCCAATATTAACCAGCAACGTGAGCACTGCAAGGCCGATGGAGATAAGTGCGAAGTTCCTTGTTCTCTCCTTGATCTCTTCATGATTTGTAGAGAAGTAGATCGAAATCATGCCGCCCATGATATACGAAAACGTAGGTTGTATGCCCCCTGAGACAATTGCACTAAAGCTCCCCAACAACCCATGCTTCCACTCTGGTGCATTAAGCATTAGTAGCCTCCTGAAGGATGGCACGGGAGGTTTTGGACTTTCTGTGTTACCATTGTCTTTTGCAGCATCACCCATTGATCTTGTTGAGATCGACCTACTTGCTGCAGAGAAACCCCTACTTTGGCTGCTTGATTGCAACATAACAGATGCATTTCTTGTCCCAGAAACCTCGGTAGCCTCAATTGAATCTCTGGTCTGTTGAAGGTGGACAAGAGTTGAGTAAAAGCCATTCTCATTGGCAATGAGTTCATCATGGGAGCCCAACTCCTTGACCTCACCAGACTTCATGACAGCAATCAAATGAGCATTTCGGATGGTGGAGAGCCGATGTGCAATGATAATAGTTGTTCGGCCCATGGAGGCCAGGTCAAGTGCCTCCTGAACCACGTGCTCCGAATTAGTGTCTAATGCACTAGTAGCTTCATCAAGGAGGAGGATCTTGGGTGACTTTAGGATTGCTCTAGCAATAGCAATCCTTTGCTTCTGCCCTCCAGACATTTGGATACCACGCTCACCCACCTGTTTGTAGTATGTCATTAGTGTCTACGAAAAAAAATCATTTCATTGAAAGGTACAATGTCTACAAATAAAATGAACTTTATTCATGTTGATCTAACACTTTTAACCATATGTAGTTTCTTAAAATAAAAAATGATAACCAAAGTTTGTTGCGGCATGAATATAGAGAATTAACTTTGTTAATTACTTTACCAAATTTGGCATGTTTGGTGCTTGCATAAAAACCCCAAAGTTTTGTGTTATGGAGACAGATGCAAATTGACATGTCTGTTCAGTTTGTCACTTGGATTTTTTGCTCAATGGTATATCTTTTAACGAGTTATTGCATATTTAATTTAATTTATATGCATTTTACCTTTCCAATGACTAAAACATCAATAAATTAAGCATCTTGGCTCAATATGTGATTGTTTGAACTTTGAAGTGATCATTCTACCCAATAAAGTGTGTTTTGTCATAATGGAAAGATAGGATGATAAGGTTACCCATCTTTAATGATGATAAAGGTTACTCAATAAGTGTGTGCTTTGGCTCAAGATAGAATAATTATTAGTTTTCTAACTTGACTTTTTATGATATGTTCGCTATCACACTCTACCCAATTTTTACTTTAAAACTATATGTGATGAAGAAACAAAATTATTCCTTCGGCTTTCGTAAAGTAGCTTTTATGAAAACGGAGAAAGCACTAGTTCAATCAAGGAGAAGGCTACCTGAGTATCGTAGCCCTGCGGCAGCTGGGAGATGAAGTTGTGGGCGTTGGCCGCCTTCGCCGCGGCGAAGATCTCGTCCTCCGTCGCGTCCTCCTTGCCGACCAGGATGTTCTCCCGGATCGACGTCGCGAACAACGCCGGCTCCTGGCTGACGAGCCCCATCTGTGCGCGCAACCACTCTGAGCCGCAGGCGCCGGATGTCCACGCCGTCCAGGGTCACCTCCCGGCCGACGGATCGTAGAACCGCTCCAGCAACGCGATCACCGTCGACTTCCCTGACCCACTGTCGCCGACCAGCGCCACCGAGCGCCCGGCCGGCACATGCAGGCTGAAGTTGATGAAGACGGGGCTCTTGGGCCGCGACGGGTAGCAGAACTCCACGCTCCTGAACTCCACCTCGCCGGCGACGTTGTCCAGCACGTCGCCGGCGCCACTCTCCGAGTCTATCTTGGGCACACGCCTGATCACCTCCATGATCCTCTCCGCCGCCGTGGTCGCCTCTGACAAGTACTTGATGTTCGACAGCGCCGACCCCAATGCTCTGCCAATGGCTGGTGGTGTCAGCGTCTAGTCTCATCGAAACAAAAAAATTACAGGTTGGTGATGCAGAGCAGATCGAGTTGCAGGCTTGGAGCTTGCTTTGGCCACTACGTTATACATACCCGCCACCAAATACGTTGATGAGGGCGACGTTGTAGACGGTGCCGCCCTTGTAGCCGTGGTACATGACGAGTCGGCCGCCGTACCAGACGGTGAAGGCCAAGATGGCGATGCGGATGCCACTGCTGCCGATGGCAAGGCCCTTGGCGAGCCCCTGCTTGAGCCCGAGCCTTACCGACTCGTCCAGCGCGTCGGCGAACCGCGCCGCGGTGGACGTCTCGGCGACGAACGAGTACACGGTGCGCACCGACGAGAAGGCCTGCTCGGCGATGGCGCCCGGGCGCGTGTACAGCTCCCTGATCCGGCGCGCCAGGCTGATCTGGACGCGGCTGTAGAGGAAGCCGGGGACGATGAGCAGCAGCACGGAAGGGAGCGCCACCAGCGTGAGCCGCCACATCAGGAGGAAGGCGACGACGTAGCTCGCCACGAACGCGGTGACGTTCATCACGAAGTTGAGAAGCTTCTCGCTCAGCACGTCCTGCACGGCGAGGCTGTCGTTGGAGACGCTGGTGATCACCTCCGATGATGTGGAGCCGGTCTTGAGGTCGAAGTACTCCACATCCTGCCTGAGCACCGCCCGCAGGTAACGCAGCCGCATCCGCGACGCTTGTCGCTCCGCCGTCCGCGTCCAGCAGTACCCCTCTGCACGAACAAGAGCGAGCGGCAAATCTACTGTGTGAGAGACTGGCTGAGAGCCAGCAGCCGGCCCGACCGTCGGCGGCGGCGGCGGCAGACATGTATGCAAGCGCTGTGCACGTACGCTCACCTAGGAACGCTGTGATCCCGTGTGCGGCAGCCAAGTAGAGGGTATACCTCACGTTCTGAAGATCATAGGGACCCAGTGGAGGCATGCGTCGTCAGTGTTCTTGTTCATGTAACATTGCCTGCTAGGATTTCTGGATTTGGATGGATATCAGAGACGGATTTAACTTGATGGTAACGTACCTCATTCATCTTGGAGACGAACTGCTGGAGCTGATCAGGGCCGGTGCCAGCGTCGTTGAAGACGCGGCTGGTGATGGCCAGCATCACCGGCGTGGACATGCCGTCGCCGATGGCGCCAAGCAGGCCCACCACCATTAGCGCCACGTCCACTGCATCCGCGTGCTTGAACACCATCGTGAACGTCCTCAACATCGTCGTCGCCGCCGCCGCCGCCTTCGCCTCCACGAAGTCCGGAGGCCTGCCCGTCGTCCTTACTCGTTTTTTGTCCGCCCAACTAGTAGGCCATGCTGCACATCATGGTACAGTACGTTATAAGCTATATATATTGTTCCTGATTACTGATATTTTCAGAGAGCTGAATTGGTGAGTGCGAATCGTGTGGCACGCAGGCGGCAGGCCGGCAGACCAGTAGCTGTTGCAGCTGTCAAATTATCTCCTCGGCAGCCCAGTGGCAGTGGGACTCGTGTGGTGCGTGTTCGGCACTCCCACCGCGTCACACGGTGACCGTCACCATTGCTTCGTCAACAACACTCTGTCATCGTTCGTCACCACCCCGTGCCATCCATCGCCGTCTCTCGGCGTTTCGTCGTCACCATGCGTGCTTTTGCTCCACCATCACTCTATACCTGGGCATGCAGCCCAGGCCCGTGAGTCCGGCACGAGGCCCAATATTTTGGCCGGTCCAAGGACTGCACAGCCCGTGGCCGCCAGGCCCGGGCTGGAATGGCCCGGAGGAGCAGGACGTGCCTGGGCCGCACCCCATGTAGGTGGGTCAGCACGGCACGACCTGCTAAATAGACTCGCCCGGTGCTTGGCCCGCTAAATAATCTAACAGCCCAACGTATTCATCCATCCCACTCTACAGCACAACCCAACATGACAATCCTAGGCCTGAAATTGGCCACCACTATTCCCCATGCGCCGAAGCCGCCGCCCTTCGCTCCCACCGCCACACCTCCTTCCTCCGCTATGGTCGCCCACCCACTCCCTCTTCGACCACGGGTGCACCCTCCATGACGCCATCCCCTTGGCCCCTTCCTCGCCCCTCCTTCTTTCGTTGCAGCTCACGCAGCCCGGGAGCGGCACATGTCTTCCCTAGAGGCTAGAGCGGTGGCGGCAGCGTCGAGCGCTCCTTTAACGCCCCTCCAGCGTCGACCACATGTGCACCCTCCATGGCACCATCTCTTTGCATGAAGAAGAGCCTGACATCCGCGAGCGTTTTCCCTTGAGGTCGGAGCTTCGGCGGATGTGAATTTGCTGGTGGCACCCTCCTCCCCTCCCTCCCTCCCTCCCTCTCTCTCTCTCTCTCTCGTCACGCCCCACCTTTAATGGGACTTTTAATCTCGCGTATTGGCGCCAGGATCACGCTACCAATACGTTTAGCGATCCACATTAGTGAGTAATCAGCTATATAAATAATACCGAGCAAGAAATGTATAGGATAGAAGGTCTTATAGTGGTGACGAGGTGACACCTAGCTGGGTTATGAATATCAGAGTAGCCAACTGCAAAGCGTTGGTATATCTGTGACGAGTCGATGCGACCGTCTGGGCACTTCTCCTTATTCCACAGGCATCTTGATAGTGGATATGAATCGGGTTCAGCCTTACTCCTACTCGATCGTCTTACGGCTCCTACGTACGCGCATCCTTTACCTTAGCGACTTTACCTTCTTCTGTGCCGATGTCTATAAAAACAGAGGGGTGAGTACAAAGGTACTCAGCAAGTCCAAACCAGGGGTGGTTTGGTAAATTAAGGGTTTGGGCCCTAGCAGAGTCTCTAAAACTGCTCTCGCTGGTTCCCGAGGTTATCTCATCTTATTATCACCTTCACATATCACAACAGGTTAGTTATAGCTAATCATAGATGTCCAGACCTAGCATTCGCCCATTCCAAGGACGTGACTATTCGAATAGATTTAGGTAACTCTGCAGAGGTCGTACAATTTCCCCACACGATAGGCGTTGCCTCTACCATCGTCATGGTTTCTGGCAGACCTAACGAGATCCGTACCCGCTTGGGTGCTACCCTAGGTATATTGGTATAATCTTCACCATGACTTCTCAGGGGTTGGAAGGATGACGCATCATCCTAGACAATATGGTGATACCTAATCACCCACGGCTTTACAGGTAATACCTTATTACCCAACCTATATCGTCAAACCTCATACTCAAAATCATTAATCATAAATATGTGCACCTAGCACTACGCCACTGCGCCCAAACATCTTACGTGGAGGATCTAGCAACCACGCCAACCGGACCATGGGGCCACTCTCCCCATGTCTGCTCCTAATAGGTCGTTCGCCTGCTCCGGCCACCTTGGTTCCCAATTATACCTCAACCCAACGGGGTGTGAATCAAGCCGTCCCATCTCGGCGTGTGGCTGTACGAATTATCGCACTAGGTAGAAGGTCTATGAACCGGTCCTTAGGGAGGCAAGTATCTCTCCGCAGGAATCCCTCACGCCGATTCCCGTAGCAATCCATCTCACTATGAATTACTATCACCCACCTCTTTTGTTGGTTAGGGTTCATTAGGCGATCTCATGTTACTCTTAATTATAACGTATGAGTGTAGATAACGTGGATGAGTACGTCATCCGGCTTAGCTCTACAGCTACGTTATCAGGCTCATACCACACTATACTAATCAAGTTATCATCATCATCATCATTATTAAAGTCATGATTAGGGGGTAAGGACTTGCACAGGATGTTCTTCTTGATCGGCTGGCGGCCGAACGCCCCTAGCTTTGCTCGAACGGAAGCTCCTAACGGTCGTCGAAAGCTACTTGCGATCGGGCGATAAACCTAGCTCGAACTATAGCACACAAAACAAACATAGAACATTATGGTGGCAATGGGTTAGATGCATAGAGCTAGATTTTAGATGAATTATGGAAGTCGTTTCACGCGAAACGGAGTTAATTTACATGAGATATGGATTTTATAATATTAATCCCTAATTAAATCGTTAGGGTAATATTATAATATAATTTTATCATGTAATAAAATATAACTAATTACATGATAAAATTCTATAAATCAAATAATGAATTTACAAATTTTTCGGGAATTTTTTCGACACGGGAAATAGTATATTTACAACTCTGTGTACATTAACTAGGTAGACCTATCAATTTCCCTTGGTGTACCCCGAGCTGCACGGATGCGCTGTGTACATGACAGGTGGGTCCCTTGGGGCCACGTGAGCCTGCCAGGTGGCGGTGTGGGCCGTGGGGTCTAGCTGATGTGGCACTGTAACAGTCCGTTGACGGTTTGCCACGCGGCATCGCCCCACTGGATCTCCCTTGACGTCGTAACGACGTTTGACGACACGGCACGGGTCCCCGTCATCCACTCGGGACGGCGGCGCTCCGCCGGACTTCTCGCCGAGGTGGCTATCCTTGCTCGATCCTCGCCGCGCGTGGGCGTATTTGGTTCCCCACGCCGTCCCCGGACTTGATGGTGACGATTAGGACGGCGGGAGAGGCGTCTCCCACGGCGGCGGCGTAGGTGGCGGCTCGTCGGCGGCGGTGCTGCCCGGAGGTGGTGATATACAGCACAATAGTGACCCATAGTCAGGAGGAATGGAAGGAGAGGGATTGGTGAGACGTACCGCGCTACCAATCGAACGACGACGACTCCAGACGGCGGCGGCGCCCGCTTCCAACTCGGCGGCGGCAAGATCCCTATTTGGGGAAAATCTCGTCTAGGCGAGATGGGGAGAGGGAGGAAGGGAAAGGAGGAGCGCACGGCGTGTTCCTGCTCGGGGCGGAGCTCGGAGGGTTGGGGTGAGGTCGAATCGTGCCCCCGCGGCGGCTATTTATAGCCAGCGCCGCGGCGGAGCTCGCGGCGGGATATTTCCCGTGATCGAGATCTTTTGCGACCGTCGTCACCCCCCAGCTAGAGCTCGGCAGTGCTTGGCGGGTGCTCGAGCGCGTGTCTCCTTCTCCGGTGAACTATTATGCCATGTGGTCGTGTCGTTGGTCATGGCGGCACGGCGGTCCGCGGCGTAGCTGTGCACATTGACCGAGTGCCCTGTGCGGCCGGTCGCCAGCTAGTGCTAGGCATGCTTCACACTGGTGCTCGCGCTCGCTGGCACCTTGGCAAGCTGGTTCGTCGTGTCGTCTTATCACGGGAATCATCAGGGAGCGTTGGCGGGGTCGTCGCTTGTGCCGACACAGTCCGCGTCCCCGCTGTGAACGTTGGACCTATTCACGTGGACCGCGCGGCAGCGGATACACGCCAAGTCAGGGTAGGGATGGCGGGCGCTGTGCGGAGGTCGTCTCCCACCTCGATTTCGACGGGATGCGCGGCAGGGGGTGACCACGGAGCTGTGCTGTGGTCGTCGTACCGCGTAGAGGATGGAGGTAGACGACGATGACGGCAGCAGGCTTGACTTGGGCCTGTCCTCGCCTTGGGCTCGAAATGCGGTTGAATGGGCCGGCCCGCTCGCGCTAAGAGGAAGGGAAGAGGAGGGAAGGGAGAGCGCCGGCTGGGCCAGCCCGAGGGGAGAGGAAGTTTGAGCCCGAAAGCCCTTTCCTGATTTCCCTTTTCTTTTTCCCTTATTCTTTCTCTCTTCTCCTTTATTCTTATTCTCCGCATTTTCTCTTATGTGTGTAATTATATATTTTGCAAATATTTGCACAAGCACGTGAGCTATATTCCCTTGACTTTCACTCAGGAAAATATTTATTTAATTGTGCTCACACAAATATAAATATATATGTGTACACACTTTTCCCGGATATTATCATTTCATGTGTAATATTCATATACATATTTTTATGAATATTTTCACAAGCACCTTCATATTCCCACGACTTATTTGTCGAGAATATTTATTAATAGTGCTTGGTAAAAATATTCACATGTATGTATATATTGTTGGTACACATGTGTCTCGACGTATAGTATTTCTAGAGAGAATTTGTAAACCATTACTCATGCAATATATTTCCATAATTTAAATCTAAGACTTACCTTGCATCCTTGGCCACCATAAAGTTCACAAGCAACAAACAAGGTTTCCTATTTCTAGATGGTGAGAGTTTGAAATGCAGGTTTTCGAAAAACAGGGTTTTGGTTTAGCGAAAAATTAAATCAAGTTTTAGTTGTAATTCGAAAAGTTCAAATTTTTAGTGAATTTTAAAATGATGCAAAAACACGGGTGTTACACTCTCTTTGTGTGTGTGTGTCTCTTTCACTGCAGTGGGCCATGGGCCAGCCCAACTTGCTAGGCTGGCACGGCACAAAAAACGTCGAACAGGCTCGGTGTAAGGTCCTAGATGGCTAGAGGTGGGGGAGGTGAATAGCCTTTTAAAATTTCTACAAAGTCACTTAGCAAACCGATTAGTAAAACAAAAGGCATTAATGCGGTTTGCGCTAGCTCTAATGTCTTGCAAGCCTTTTAGTAACAATTCTAGATATATGCTATGATCTCTATGTTACACAAGTGCTAAGTCACTACTCTATCTAGTGAGCAATCCTAGATAAGACTTATGCTAACAAGAACACCTACACAAGCACAAGCTAGCTCTTTACTCAAGGTAAACAAGGAAAGTAAATGCAAGAAGAAAAGAACTTGTTATACCGACGTGTAGGGGCAAAGATCCAATCACCTATGAAGAATAAGATCAACAACAATATAATGAAGGAGCCAATCACCAAGACAATGAGACAATCCATTTATCCCGAGGTTCACACACGCACCAGTGGCTACGTCCTCGTTGTGTCGACAACCACCTCGATGGTCCTTGGGATTGGCGGTGCCCTTGCCAATGTCGGCCCCTTGAGGCTCTCGAAGGCACCACGCACAAGTGTGGTAGCTCAATGAGACGAGCAATTTACTAGAGTGGTTTTTGGCGCTCCACCAGGGAATAAGCCCAAGAACCCCTCACAAATCAACCGGAGGTGGCCAAGAACAATCTTCAACTCTTGCCAACGCCTCCACCAAAGCACCGAGCTGGTCTAGGAGTGGTGCTCTCCAAGAGCAACAAGAAATCACCGACAACGATGACCCGCAAGTGCCTCTAAATGCAACTCTCAAGGCAATGCACTTGAATCACCAACAATCTCTCAAGAATGTGCTCACAAGCAAGTGAGAGAGAGTGGTAGAGGGTTGGCTCAGGTCAAAGTGTGTTAGGGTCAATCAAAATGTCCAAGAGAGAGAGAGAGGGAACATGCCAGCCAACCAAGTATTTATAGGCCCCCAAGCAAAAAGAGTCGTTGGGGGCAGAACACGCTTCTGCGCACACGCCGGACGCGCCTGGCGCGCCAGACATGTTCATGCGTGCTCGGTCAACCACCCGCCAACACACGTCGGACGCTGGGGTTGGGAACCCTGACGTCCGGTGCAAGAGTGACTGACGCTGCTCCAGCGTCCGACGCAACTTCCACAACTCAACGTCATTGTGTTGTCATCGCTTTTTCTTCAATCCAAGTTTCGCCTTCTTGTCTCATGTTGCCAACACGCCAAAGTACATCTCCAAGCACGTGTGTTAGCATTTTCACAAATGATTTTCTGAAGGCTCGGTTAGCTTTCTAGGTTAGAATGCATGCATATGATGTTGAACCTAGAGGCACATGAGGATTGATGTTCCCGGCGTTTTCCCCTCTTTATATAGTTCGGTTATCGATCCTAAATCACTCACACCTCTATGATGTCTTGAGCGCAAAAGAAAATGGCCCTATCAAATATACCTTTGCCTTGAGTCCATTTCGTTTCTCCTTCTTGTTTTCCCAAGTTTGTGCACTTGATCATCTTTTGGATCAACACCGTGTCATCCACCATGATCAACATTTGCACCATGACTTGAGTAGGATTCATCTCATACTAGATCACACTTAAGTACAGAGATTAGTCCTAGGTTGTCATTAATTACTCAAAACCAATCTAGAGATCTTCAATAGCAGCTGTAAACATTTGATAGTATTGAGGTCCATACCACACTTCTAGAATTCCTAAGTGAGGTCTGCTATTGGACAATGGATATGCCTTAGTGGATTGTAGATGTGAATAATAATCGACAACAAGCTACTCCACGAAATGAAAATGGGGGAACCTTCATTTGGGTTCTGTGTTCTGTCATTGAACATGAAAAACTTTATGAACCACCTGTAAGTGTATTTTTTATCACAGGAATTTTTTTTGGTTTGTGTTACTAGTCAACTCTCTTTTTCCCCTTATAGCATGTCACACTTTCTTTGTGCAAAAGATAATTGATAGATATGAAGGATCCAACAAAGATGACCCAAATTTAGAATCTGAACTGCGAAGAGCTTGGCAGGAACTATTCCTTAAAGTTCTAAACTTTGCCACAAAATTGGATCTTAAATATTAAGTGCTTACAATACAAGGTTAGCAGCTAAAGTGTACTTTTTGTTTATCGATATCCCCTTTCTCTTTCCTCTTTTATTTCCTTAGTAGAATGGATGATATGGGAAAAAAAAGCGATTGCTTCAAACCCCCTCCCTCATTTATTTCCACTAAAACCCAGCTCCTTTTGCTTCTGAAATTGTTTATGCTTGCAAATTAATGTTATTTTGAAGTATACATAATCAGTTTATAATCCATCAAAGTAGATTGAAGTACTCTTGTGTGTAACAGGGACATAGTAGAACATGGAAATGCCCCTAGTTTAGCTGTTAAATAGGTAGAAAAAAATTGTAGGCCAGGAAGTTGTGGTAGATAATGGATCTGAGAATCTTAGCCCTTGGATCAAAACTGACTTGATTGGACGACTTAGTGTTTCAGGGGGGTGGTCTGCCTCTTTATTTATAACCCGTAAGATGAATCTTAGCCCTTGGATCAAACTGACTTGATTAGACGACTTAGATCTACTCATTAGGTCGGTTGTGGGAAGGTTCTAGAAGCAGGACACGTATCTTCACCAGGGGAGGCTGCCCAGCCCCACAAACTAGGCCGCCTGGCCCCACCTTTCAGTAGGTGGGCCCCAGCCAGTGTGAGCTATCTTCTTATTCCCTTTAGGTCTCTAAAATTTATACTAATCACCTTGTTTTGGTCATTTTCTTCTATTTCTCTATTTCTCCTCTTTTCTTCTCTTTTCTCCTATTTTTCGGAGTTCTCCTGCAAAAGTGAGTGTGCACCAAAACACGTGGAATTCGTTAGTATAACCCTATATTCTAGTGTTCTTGTTTTTAAATGTTCTATTTATTTATGGTAAAAAGTTGACGTTAATAACTGTCAACCGAGTTGCACGTTGAGCTAGATGTGTTGTGCCTTTGCCTCTATCTTGAGGGTCTAGCTGTTTGTGAGTGAAAGTGATTGGTTTAGAGATGTGCTAGTGGTGTTGAGCCTGTTCTACCTCTTTTTGATGGCTAGTGGTTGGTTTAGCTTGGTTGTGTCGAGCCTTTGCCCATGTCTTTGGGAACCAAGTTGTTGCTCCATGTTATACCAAGCTTGTGGTCACTTGGATGTGCTATCTTCTACCTTGTTCTGTCTTTGTGTTAAATGCTGACAATGCACTCATCAAGGAGGAGATTGCGAACACATGGTTGATTTAGATCAAATGTGTTTAGTTGTGTGGTTGAGTGATTGTCAGAAGTCAAGATTTTACTTCTATTTTCCTTTATCCTTTATGCTTCAGCTATGTTCACCAGCACACGTGGAGTGTGTCGAAGACGTATCTCTTGGTTCGTGTTGTACAGGTGTGGAGCTCGGAGATGGTAGCTGACGACAAGGTGAATGGGCCAAAAAGGACGTGTCGGGCCAATGGACCGCGTAGGTGAAGGACGGATGTGAGGCTTGAACCGAGCGACCGAATCACTGGGCGACTAGCCATGGTGGCTGACATTTGGGACATCGAGGAATGCAAGAGGATGTGGCGAGACTGTGTCGATCGGGTCAAGACGGCGAGCATTGCAAGTTGGGACAGACTTGGTGGCTCAGGCGGTCGAAGATGGCGGCGACACGTGTCAGTAGGGACACATGCGCGACATGATACTCGCAAGCAGGTTTGGTGGTTTGGGCCTCAAAACCATTAGTGGCAGGTTTCACAGGTTTGAGCCTTAAAACCCGGGTGGAGGTTTTGATGCGGAAGGACGCATGTGGCGGCATCAGGGAGTTCGCGTGGGGTGAAGCTACTGGTGAGAAAGCGCGATGGCCGTCGGATCAGAAGATATCCAAGTCCGACCATTATGCCCCTGGCTAAGTGGTTTCGACAATTGTATTAGTAGGGGTAGGATGGTCATTCAGACCAAGACTATAAAAAGAGAGGGCAGCCCTCCATCTCCGGTTGCCTCTCCAGTTTCCAGTTCATTCTTAGGGTTTCCCAGTCTGTAGTTGTTCTGAGTGGGAGAGGTCCAGACAACTATTTTGTGATCCATGTTCGTAGGAAGCACACCCTTAGTGTGTGCATGCCCTCTGGGCTTTTGGGGTTAGATCGATTCTCTTGTGTGCTATGATTTGTGTTCTTGCTTTGCAATTTTCATCACTCTTTTCTACACCCCTCTCTTGATCTCGATTTCTTCGTTTCTTGATGGTTTGATCTTTTTTTTCTTGCACCAACTCAATCTATGACGTGAGAGGAGTGATTCCACCAGAGGAAATCGATTGAAACCTCACGAGATTGTAGATCGGGCAAGTTTTGTGTTCATGTTCGTGTTCTTTGAGTTTGGAGCGAGATCTGAAAATCCGATTGATTGGCTTGGTCAAACGCGTGATTTCTTTGGGGGATTTGGTCACCTACATGCCTAAATCGCCGGGCTAAAAACTTGTGACCTGGGATTGAGATTTGATTGAGTTATGGTCAGATTTGGGGATGGGGCGATTTTGAGTTCGTGGTTGTTCTTGCTGTTCCAGCGAGGTGCGGACAGTCCGAGTCCTAACTTCGGACAGTCCGGACATCATGTTTATCCCGAGGGTATTTTTCAATGTGCCGAGTCATCAATTGCGGACAGTCCGGCTCAAGAGGCGGACAGTCCGAACTCAGTCTGTAGCGTGTCTAGACCTGCGGCAAAAAGTTCGGTTTTCAGAATTTGTACATCGGATTGCCGGCCTCAAAGTGTGGATTGTCCGGCGTTCATATTTTTTGTACTACGGACTGTCCGTAGGTCAGTTTTTCAGCACATGTCCAGAACCTGTTTTCGAGTCCATTTTCGTTGTTTTTTGAGCTCCGGACAGTCCGCCCTTGGGCCCGGACTGTCCTTAGATCATTTTTCAGCAGCGTACAATGCGACATCAAGTTTCCGTTGGTCATCTTCTTTGTGTCGCTGGACTGTCCACCCCTTCCCTCGGACTGTCCGAGTTTGTGCTGATTTGAGATATCTTGTGTTGATTTCTTGTGGTTGCTTGTTCGATTGCTTCGAGGTTGTTCTGGTTAATCCACTGTGCTCCTAGGACATCTTCTAGAGCATCCACCTAGTTACCTAGGTCGTGATCTTACGTGTGCTTGAGTGTCTTGCCTTGAGGGGACGTAAGAGCTACAAGTTCGATAATTCGAAAGAATTTTTCGAGACTCCTATTCACCCCCTTCTACCCGCCTTCTCGGTCCTTCAGTTTCACTCTCACATAAGTCAGAGTCCTGCTCCCTGACTCTCGGGAAGAGAGTGCTATACAAATTGGAGCAGGAGCTCTCGGCCGGGCCTTCCCAGTTGCAGCTGCGGATCACAGGGCCTGCCACG
Source organism: Hyparrhenia diplandra (assembly GCA_015847255.1). Classification (NCBI taxonomy): domain Eukaryota; kingdom Viridiplantae; phylum Streptophyta; class Magnoliopsida; order Poales; family Poaceae; genus Hyparrhenia; species Hyparrhenia diplandra. The sequence goes on from JADLZK010000138.1 coordinate 58,242, forward strand.
CGCAGCCTCTCACAGTTCCCAGCTCAGGAAGCAAGCAGCAAGCGGAGCGGAGAAGCGGGGGAGAGGATGGAAGATGAGCGGCACGGTTACAGCCCGCTTGCCGCCGCCGGCGACGGGGCGGCAGCGGCGGCGATCCGCGGAGCCACCGGCGAGGAGGACGACGTCAAGCTGAAGCTGCTTGGCTACAAGCCGCAGCTCAGGCGCGGCCTCTCATAACAAACTTACCGACCAGAAAAACCATCAACAGAACAGCCATAAATCTTTTGTTATTGGGTATTGTACATCCATGTGGTGTAATCTAAAAATTATATAGTCCTCCGTTCTAAAAGATATTTGGTCGATTTTTTTTTATATACGTATGTAAGGACTTAAAGAAAACAAATGAACTTGGAATCCTATATTGACACTATAACCAAAATTTAGCTAAGGCAAGAGGAAGGAACAAAATACAAAAAAAGTAGAGAATGATTGAAGACGCTAAAAACGACCCGCACTTGCAATCGAAAGGAGCAATTGATTGAACTGCTGGGTCAACGTCTTAACGATGTTTATGTCGTGTGGCAACAATGAGCAGTCATTGTTTGATCGAGATGACGTTGTTTGCACGCTCATATAGCACCGACTCGATCGACGTCTGCCTCCGTTTTCTCTTCACCGTCCGTTAGCACTCAGATGAGAGGGAAAGGTGACCAGAGGAATCAAACGTTACCAATGTGATAGGCCACTAGTAGACACTTGAGTGCCAACCAATGATGCACGTTTAGATGTTTTCATTGGTTTATTTATATGTGATGCTGTGGGCACTAGCGTAACCACGAATTTTGCACGTTTAGTCGTTTCCATTGGTTTATATCTATATAGATGTGTGTGATATATAAAGAGATGCGAAAACGGGGAGTCTTGCATATGGGCAGTAAATCGAGTTTTTCTCTCTCTATGATCGCTTAATGGTGAAAAAGATGGCTCACAGACAACGTTTATGGCTCCCTGTACGTGTATGATATTTTGAGGAAACAGGAGGGGCAAAAAGCCCCTACTGGAATTTTATTTATAGAAAACAAGAAGCAAATCGTACAGCAAAGTTTATGAAACAAAGAACGAATACGTGTATGATATTGCTACATACAAATATGTTACTGTACTATACTAGGAGTTGGAAGTTCCAACCTCATACAAGGGAGAAAGCCACCACACAAAGGGCTAGATGGCGGGTGAACCAAGGAGGAGTGGAACGAGCTCCGCCTTCCGGACGCGGTCTCTCTCGAAGGCGTCATCCCATCTACACTTAAGAGAGGCGGAAAAAGCTCCTTCGGTTGCCGCCGGCGGGCCTGGTGGTGCCTTCCGGCTCCGACGGGCCTGCGTGGCGTCATGAGGGGGCGGGGACCACCGGTCTCCTTACCGGCTGGTAGAGTAGGTCCTAGGTTTTCCAGGGTTAGGTTCTTGGTAGCGCCAGCGAGGAAATGGTGGTGGCGGCGCGGCGGAATAAGGTTCTCTCAGACTCTTCCTCACCCGTTGGTGTTCCACTCACGACGGCGAGCCCGTGGAGGTGGTGCCTCCGGTGTTTGCCTTTGGTTTCTCGGATAGAGAGGAAGCTGTGGGTCTTATGGTGTTGCGGATGACAGATTGATCTCGATTTCCCCATATTGGCGGACGTCGTTGATGGTGAGCTTTGATCCATGGCCGAGCGGACTTGGGGCGCGGCACCAGCCGATGGGCAACGTCGATTCATCTCGTGCTTAGGTACTAGTGTCTATTTCTGCTCTTTCAAAAGCTTTCGAAAGTGATGGAGCTCTCTAACCTAGGGAAGATGGCGTCTGGTGTCGGCTTCCGGTGACAAGCGGCAGCGGCTTATGCAGGCGATCATGGTGGACACGGGGTCTAAGGACTTGTTTGTAATTTTGTTTCTTTCTAGGTCCCTGTGTGCTAATAGGTTCTGGTCTTTATACAGTACCCTTAAGTTTAATACAGGTTTGGTTTGATAAAAAAATGGACGAGAGGAATGACGAGCTCCTACTAATGTTCATCAAAGTTAACTACTTTTAGTTTTCTTAGGAAAATTTTTATGCCTTCAAGATACATAATTTCCAAGAATCTAGGAAACATCATGGCTATTCATTATCTAGAACCTAATGTTTTATAATATTTCCGTACCACACAAGTTTTATAAACAAAGCCAAAAGTGCAGTAGAAAAATCCTCCAAAAACCTCTTGTTTCTAAAATTGGAGCAAAGTTGGGAACAAACACCCACACTTTAACTACATGGCCTATCTGCTCCGAAATTAAATTAGAATAGCAGCCCATCAGGTGTTGTGCTAGTGCGAATCATTGTCCATATGTTAGAAAGAAGTCATTATTGTTCAAGAGGACACGCTGTAGTGGTATTCAGCCTCCGATTTGCACTAACTTTGCTAGCTCTCGGGTACTCCTTTTGCTCTTCGTCCTACATTACCTATGGTCCCATACTATAGATTCCTTCGCCTCCAGTATCTTGTCTATGCTTTTCATCACCCTCACATAGCACCAGCATTACTCAGCATGGAGGAGGAAACATATTATATATCGGAGAAGAGCGAAATAAAGGAGAAAAGTGCACTAGCTGCCAGACAGATAGTCAGATAGGAACGGCTTGCCTACTGACTCGTAAAATGGAGAGACGTGTGGCTTGAGGAGGTGGGACCCCTGAATGATGCAGCTTCACAAAATTGTAGAAAAAATAGGTTAGCGGGTTCCTCCATACAATAGATGAGAGCAAGGATATATGTGTACATCTCATTATGGTTTGCCATGAAGTACTCCCTCTGTTCGAAATTATAAGTTACTATTTTGGTTTATTCATTATGCTATATATACATATTATTATATCTAGATGCGTAACAAAATTGATGTACCAAAAACATCAAATCCACATATAATTTGGAACCAGAGAGTATATTGAGAACTGAGATCATGCTGCCCCATGGCATATGCACACATGCAGGCTGCATGCCTCCAAACACACGAGTAACCTTCCATTCTGCTGGTGCATTAGTAACCTTCTGAATGATGGGATGGGAAGCTTTGATTTCTCGGCACTACTATCATTTCTATGTCACCCATTTACCGTCTTGAGCCTGCTACTAAGAACCGCTCCTACTCTCATGTTGTGGCTACTAGATTTCTCAAAGCACACGCGGACGTGAATTGTCATAGGAAGTTTGTCGAACAATCTTGCTTGCTAGTTATATTAAAATGGTTACTAATTTTAATTGTACAACAAGATTACAAAGTAATGCCATGTTATCATACAGAATCTATGTGGCGGTTTCCTCCTTGTTGCAAACTAACCATTCCAAAGTATGTTCCGGTGGAACCTTTGGCCATAAGGAATGCATGTGTGCCTGACTCTTGAACAATCCCATTCTCAAGTACAATGATTACATCACAGTTTTGGATGGTGCTGAGCCTATGTGCCACCACTACACTTGTCCTTCCAACTAATAGCCGGTCCAGTGCATCCTGCACAACATTCTCAGAGTGACTGTCCAATGCACTTGTGGCTTCATCCAGTAGCAAGATGGCAGGGTTCTTTAGGATTGCACGGGCAATTGCAATGCGCTGCTTCTGGCCTCCTGACAATTGAACACCTCTCTCACCACACCATGTCCTATATCCATCCTTGAGGCTGCTAATGAAGTCATGTGCATTAGCACTCCTTGCTGCATTCTCAATTTCTTCCTCACTGGCTGTTTCTGTGCCATACAAAATATTCTCTCTGATGGTGCCTTCAAACAATGTTGGCTCTTGGCTGACCAACCCAATATGTTTCCGCAGGGATCGAATGTTGTATGTTTTGATGTCTCTACCATCAATTTCTACAGCCCCCATAGATGGGTCATAGAATCTCTCTATAAGACCAATGATGGTTGATTTGCCAGAACCACTTTGCCCAACAAGTGCAGTTGACTTACCTGGCTCGATGCTCAAGGAGAATCTTTTAAAGATTATCACATCTGGCCTTGATGGATATGCAAATTCAATCTCTCTAATGTCCACCTTGCCTTTTAGCTTCTCTGGTTTATATCCCTCCAGGTTGTCAGGGTCAATTTTTGTTTCCCTGTCTAGAATGGCAAACACAGAGGTGACTGCATCGGCTCCCTTAGCTAGGTCAGTTGTCATACTAGCCGCATCCGCTGTCACACGTCCTGTGCTTATTAAAATCAAGAAAGTTTGAAATAGGGCCTTGGAAGTAATGTGGTGATTAGCCATGAGTATGCCACCGTACCACAAGGTGAGGGCCCATAGACATCTCAAAAGGCTCATGGAGACACTAAGACCGAGACCTGCAAACCATGATTGTCGAATATTTTCCTTGCACGGGCCTTCCTGTGCTTGTTCAAAGAGGCGCATTATGTGGCCCTGCGATGAAAAGGCAGTTACCGTACGAAGATTAGAGACAGCCTCAACAACAAGCTTGCAACACTCAGATTGTGCATGTATTGATTTCTTGGACATGCTCTTTAGTAAGACACGACGAGCATAAAAGCTCATAATGATAATGGGTTGAAATGCTATCATCACAAGTGCCAAACGCCAAGAGATCGCTAGACCCATGATGCAGGCAATCAGCACTGTAGAAACTGTTTGGATGACAAGGGACATCCTATCACCAACAAGTGACCTCACCTACAAAACAGAGATACCATTTTTGGTCAAGCATTATTCTTTTGGAATTGATCATAAGCTCTTTTTTTTAATTTGGAAACTTACAATGTTTGCATCCTTAGCAAGTTGTGCACATATAGCACCACTAGAGTTCTCGTTGCGGTCGAACCACCCAATCTCAAAAGTGAGGATTTTTGAAAGCATCTTTTCTCTTATCCTTTTAGTGAGGTATTCCCCCATGGCACCAAAGTTGTAATGTTGCACAATATTGATCAGGAATGTGAGCACAGTAAGACCAACAAATAAGATTGCGTAGATTCTAGTTTCATCCTTGATCTTTTTATGATCCATCGAGAAGTAGATGGAGATCATACTCCCTGCGGCATATGCATAGACAGGATGTATGCCTCCCATCACAATTGCACTAAAGCTTCCCATCAACGCATGCTTCCACTCTGGTGCATTAAGCATCAGCAACCTCATGAAAGATGGTACTGGAAGCTTTGTTTTCTCGATATTTTCACCCTCTTCAGTAATGCCCATAGATCGTGTTAATGTTGACTTGCTTGTTGTCGATGATGTCCTACTCATACCATTGCTTATTGATTGATGCATAACAGATGGCCTTCCAATTTCAATAACCTCGTCAGTATCAATTGACATTTTGTTCTGCTGAAGGTGTACAAGAGATGAGTAGAGGCCATTCTTATTGGCAATGAGATCTTCATGGGATCCCAACTCCTTGACCTCACCAGACTGCATGACAGCAATGATATCCACATTTCGGATGGTGGATAGCCGATGAGCAATGACAATAGTAGTTCGACCCATGGAGGCCAGCTCAAGCGCCTCTTGCACGACGCATTCTGAATTAGTGTCCAATGCACTGGTGGCTTCATCAAGTAGGAGGATCTTAGGTGACTTTATGATTGCTCTGGCAATAGAAAGCCTTTGCTTCTGTCCTCCGGATATTTGGACACCATGCTGGCCAACCTGTTTTTGCTCAATGCATGGTTAGTTTCCATGTATGACAACTATATATTTATCATAAGAAACAAGACTTCTAATTCCAAGGTAAAATGAACAAGTTTCATGTAGAGATAGCACATAGAAGTTGTAACCTTCTATAATTTAAATAGAAAAAAAAATAATAACCCCAGTTGGTTGTGGCAAGGTGACCTCTGCAAGCTTAACAGATAATTTATACTTTGCTCCTCAATTCACCTCTCAGCCTTCCCTTCATCCGGTGCCGGGCAGCTCACGTCACCGACAGACGTAATCCGTGATGATATTTTGTTTTTCGCCACCGATGAGCCCAGTGGATATTCTCGGCCCGTAAACTCGTGGCAGTTTTATCGAAACTGTCACAATGTATGATTTTAAGTTTGTCATACTCTATTTAGCTCAAAACAATAGGCCCACTATAATGTTTAGTGCAAAGAAAAATTGAAAATGTGATTGTAATCATAATCAAACCCAAAAGATGATTTGTTAATTAAATTGCTCTGTTGCATGTACATGGCTCATATGGTAAAACAAATCATCACAGGTTAGCAGGATTCTTGTAGTGTCCTCCTACTCTCCATGCGGCAATATGGCGTGCATCGGATCCAACTGGAGGTGTGAATGTGGATTTTGTGGTCGATTTGCATTGTTAAATCCTTGAATATTCGCTCTCGTATGAGTCAAACCCAAGATCTGAGATAGTATTAACGTTCTTGTAACCACTAGGCTACCGATTCTTTTGCATGTATTGTGGATATATGTGACCTCTTGACCATTGGCTCGGCGCATCGGTTCCACTAGGGCATCGGTAACCACAAGTTACATGCTCCTGCAGCCTCAATTCATATCGCAATGCGCATGAACCCAGGTTTGGTAGCCAAGGAAGAGGGGTGAAATGAGAAATTACCTCGAAAGTGAAAAGAGTGGGGGAGCAAGCGACAAAAGAGAGGGATTTGGGAGTAAGCAATAGGCATAGTTAAAAGCGTGACCGTCGCAGACTAGGAATCGTGGCACCATGTTCATCTTCCACATTGTGTGTCCACCTCTATCTTCCTCACCCGCCGTTCCTAGCCAGCGCGGCTGTGCCACCCACCTCCCGCCCTCGTGACAGGGCCCCTGCCACCGGCCACCACGCCTTCTTCCCCTTCCCCTCCCATTGTGGCTTGGTCCGGTGGTCTATGGTGGCCCTGCCCCTCCCCTGGCCTAACCACCTCTATCGCTGCTAGGGCCCCTTTTCGCCCACCGCTGGTCAATCTGCCTCCCCGTGGTCACTCTTCTCTTCTAAGCACATGAGATTTGGCTTCTTCTCCTCTCTCGGCGCAGGCATGGATGCGCGGCAAGGCTGGGTGGGAGGAAGAGAGGTAGCAAATGAAGGTGACATACGCTGAGGGACGCGATGCTTAAGCAATGACAGGCCAAAAGAGAAAACATTTCTCTTCAGTGCTAGATATATATAGATATAAATTTGGTTAGTAATTAGCATTATAATTACAACTATATAACATTTTGTCTTCGAAAGACTTCTTTTAAAAAATCAAAGCTCGTTTCAGACTACTTTATGTGAATGTGTTCAGTGGTATATACATCGAAGAATCAGGATCTCGTATACTTCCCTCATTCCAAATTATAGTAGTTATTCCAATTTTTTGGAGAGTAAAAACATCGCAAGCTTGAGCAAAATTATGAGAGAATTACATATTTATGCCATTAAATATATATACTATGATGATACTTATTTGCTCTGGGTCTTTCCCGTCTGACCCGGGTTCGAAGCTCAGCACCTCTCCTTATTTTCAAAGTTAGAGGAAAGTCTCTTCTACTATAATCTAAATTTTTGTGATAGTTATTAGATACCATACATTACATACTTATTTTCTATGACTCTGGTAATTTCAGGAACTTTGCAATTTAATATATCACTTTAACGTCGGTATATATTTTATTTAGCATATTGTGTGATATGTGCGTTTTTAGTATAGAAGTTTATGTGACCCGTAGCAAAGCTCGTGAACCAAGTTGGTATTTATATATATCGTTACCTGTGTATCGTAGCCCTGCGGCAGCTGGGAGATGAAGTTATGGGCGTTGGCCGCCTTTGCTGCAGCGACGATCTCCTCCTCCGTGGCGTCCTCCTTGCCGAACAGGATGTTCTCCCGGATCGACGTCGCGAACAGCGCTGGCTCCTGGCTGACGAGCCCCATCTGCGCGCGCAGCCACTTGAGCCGCAGCCGCCGGATGTCCACGCCGTCTAGGGTCACCTCCCGGCCGCCGGGTCGTAGAAGCGCTCAAGCAGCGCGATCACCGTCGACTTCCCGGACCCACTGTCGCCCACCAGCGCCACCGTGCGCCCCGCCGGCACGCGCAGGTTGAAGCTCACGAAGATCGGGGTCTGCGGCCGCGACGGGTAGGAGAACTCCACGTTCTTGAATTCCACCTCACCGGCGACATCGGCTAACTCCTCGCCGGTTTGACTCTCCGAGTCGATCTTGGGCACCCGCCGGATCACCTCCCTGATCCTCTCTGCCGCTGCGCTAGCCTCCGCAAAGTACTTGATGTTGGGCAGCCCGGACCCCAGCGCTCTGCACTTGGATATATAGTTCGTTAATGGCATACAACCAGTCTTAGTGGGCTTCAGAGTATTTCATGTATATTAAATGCAGCGCCACATCGAGAAAAATTCCACTTTTTGCATAAAACGGCCATGAGAGAGAAGGAAAAAGTTTCACCATGGTGAAACCTTTGGGCAGTTTCACATACGCTGGGACGGGTGAAATCCCCATTGAGACAGAAATAGTGTTTAACCATGGGACTCTGCAATGAAACCGTGCAACGAGAGAGGTTGTGGGACCTATGAGCCTATGAAACTGTACAATGAAACTATGCATTAAGGGAGACGCATTATTTCATACCAAAGTTTCGTATCTTGAAAACCGGGAGGTGAAGGCCTTAAGAACAAAAATGCAGTTAGGTTTGCAGCTAGCTAGTGTATACGTACATTCCTCCGACGTTAATGGCAGCGGTGACGGCAAAGACGGTGCCACCCAGGTAGCCGTGGTACATGACGAGGCCGCTGCCGTACCAGACGCAGAAGGCAAAGATGGCGTAGGTGATGCCGTTGCTGCCGAGGGCGACGCCCTTGGCGAGCCCCTGCTTGATGCCGAGCCTCGCGGACTCCTCGAGCGCGGCGGCGAACTGCGCCATGGTGGTGCCCTCGGCCACGAACGAGTAGACGGTGCGCACCGACGAGACGGCCTGCTCGGCGATGGCGCCCGGGCGCGTGTACTGCTCCCTGATCCGGCGTGCGAAGCCGATGAGGGCGCGGCCGTAGAGGAAGCCGGGGATGATGAGCAGCAGAACGGACGGCAGCCCCACCAGGGTGAGCCGCCACAGCAGCACAAACCCGACGGCATAGCAGCCCAGGAACATGGTGACGTTAACCACGAAGTTGGGCACCTTCTCGCTCAGCATGTCTTGCACGGCCAGGCTGTCGTTGGAGACGCCGGCGATGACCTCTGACGTGGAGCCGACCTTGAGGTCGAAGTACCCCACGTCCTGCCGGAGCACGGCCCTAAGGTACCGTGCCCGCATACGCGACGCCTGTCGCTCGGCCGTCCGCGTCCAGCAGTACCCCTCTGCACGCACAAAGTGACTCATGCCATTAGCATGCAGCCATATACTCCTGTTCATCTCAAATTGTAAATTATTTTAAAGAATCTTTAAATTTGACCAAATTTGTATGATAATATAATAACATATATTTATGATGTTAACTAAGTATTAATAGATTCTTCATCAATTATATTTTCATAGTGTATCTATTTTGATATCTAAAAACATTATAGTTCTGTGTATACAATTTTGGTCAGACTTGAGGTAGTTTGACTCTCAAAGATTTTTTGAAATAACTTACAATTTAGTATGGAGAGAGTAAAATATATGCAGTGTGAGGAGCTCACCCAGGAATGCCATGATCCAGTTGGCGGCTGCCAAGATGAGGAAATTCCTTGCGCTCTGGTCGTACATATACATGGAGTTATTAACTGATGTTCACACGTTGTTGAGGTTTGGGACTTGATTGCAATAAAAAAGGATAAAAACTAGAGAGCAAATGGGCAATATATGTTAAGAGAAAAAATAGCATAGGTCACGCTTGAAAATTGGGCCAGGCCGGCCAGCCTACTGTTCATTGGCTGAAAAGGCCAAACCAGGTGGTTTTCTCGGCCTACCAGGCGACACTGGATAACATGGCCGGCCAGTCAGTTGTTCGATCGAGATTCGATTCAAACTCCTTCAATCATGGGAAACTTGTATATATATTTTGAGAAGGTTTTATACTTGATAAGAGCACCCCCTCTGTATATTTGAGAAGGTTTTATACTTCATAAGATCACATCTATTGACATTATCCAACACAATTGATCAGAGTCTTAATCTACTACTACTCGTTTCCTACTTTTACCTATACCAACATCTTTGCTAACCAAACACCTCTCTCAATAAGATTCGTTGGCGTTTTAGGTGATCTTACGATCTTAGGGCAACCCCATTGTGTTGCTCCTCATCGGTCTTCACGACAATTGTGCATGGGATCTTCAGGCAAAGAACAGACGCCTACATCGAATGACCGATTGGCTACTGGTTTTACCTACCAAACCGAGCCCACTAATGTGCCAAATTGGCTCCAAATCCGCTCAAGTGATCTTGGAACCAATTTAGGTGATTTGAGTGCTCTCATTGTTGATTATCTATGACATCTAAGTGTTAAAGTTATGAAAGTGTTTGGCAGATTGCATTTAAGTTTGTTTTGTCTAATAATGAGTTATACTGAAGAATGACAAAGGCTTGTTATTTAATTAACTGTTTAGATTCTAATCAAGGAAGAGTGGCTATGGCAAAAGTTTATGAGGGCATTTGTGGTATGAATGAATCACTGCTCTAAAAATGAAGTGTTGCTATGCTTGGCTGGATTCTTTTGGCCTACTATGATTGCTGATTGTTCCCATTACTACAAGAGATGTGAGGAGAGTAGTGTCAATAGTAGTTTGGCTAAAAAAATGATCGATCTTCTATTATATATTAAGTAGCATGAGCTAACGATGGATAATATCAATGAAGTAATTGACAAAAGAATAAAAGCTCTAATGAACATTTAGATGGACAAAGCTCGGAGTTGCCTAGGGTTATAACTAAAAAGTTAACAAATATTTTTAAGTTAGGGAGTTGCTGTAGAAAACTATTCTATCACTTGGAATGAAAAGTCACAAGTTGGGCAAGTGGTCTTCAAGTTAATAAGGTTCACAATAGGTGATCAAAGTGGTGTTTGGAAATTTATATATGCTAGAGATATGAAAGGTGATGGTTTACACTAGCACGACATAAAACTGGCCACATTTGGTTTCAGTCCGAGTCCAATTCAACCCATTCAATCTATAAACTCCTCAAATCTTGTAGGAACTATCCGATTATATTTTGTGAAGATTTTATACTAAGGTAAGACCATCCCATTATATATATAACATAAGTTGACTGAGGTTACTTAAAACAACCTATTGGGAGAAGAATCAATCTGTTACTAATTTTACTTTTAGCTTTTTCAACTTTGTGTTGTCCATTGCCTCTCTCAGCTATAATAGGTGCTGTTCTATATGACCACACTAATCCTAGAGCAACGACCCCATTATGCGCCTATTTGTTAGGTCTTCTTGGGAGTTGTCATGGGATTTTCTTATGAAGAACGGCACTGATGCGCTGAAGAGAACAAATTATATATGGAACCCGTCTTGAAGATAAGCATAATGGGGTTTCTTGGGATGTCAACAACCCAACTCATTCTTGCTAATGGGTTAAAACCCACCCTATACCCAACCCAACTTAGAACAAATTAACTCTCTACTTCAATCCACCCCACTCCATAATTTTATAGTTTCAAACCCAAACCATCCCAACCCATAAACTAATTATACCCACGGATTTGGTATAAGAACCCATGAATTTGCATAAAATGTATATATAAACTTGCATAAGCCATGTGTTCACACTAAAAGTCGGGCACTAAATTTAATTTTTTTTTTTTCACATTATAAAATTATATCAAACTTGACTAAAATTTGTTGTAGATGATTTAATGTAGGAAGCAACTACTACATGCCAATTGACATGTTGCCTAATCAATATGTGGACCCTATATCAAAGTCAGACCCTAGAAATAAAAGTCCATGTTCACACTTTAAAATTTGTTGTAGATGATTTAATGTAGCAACCAACTGCTTTATGTCAATTGACATTGTCAGATCAATATATAGGCCCCACATCAAAGTCGGATCCTAGAAATAAAAGCCCACGTTCACAATTCAAAAATTTATCAAAATTAACAAAAAATTGATGCAAACAATTTAATGTAGTAAGCTGCTACTTTATGCCAATTGACATTGCCAGATCAATGTGTGAGCCCTATAGCAAAGTCGAACCCTAGAAATAAAAGTTCACGTTCACACTTTAAAATTTATATCAAAATTGACTTAAATTTATTGGATTGGGTGTAAAATGTCATCAAGCTAATAAGTGCAAAGTTAGCATAGCAAAACCTACATGTGGGTCCAACATCAAAAGTTAAACATATCTCAATTCAACATATATGTATACTATGATATATTGAAAATTTAACACCAACCCATGGATTCAACTCATTCAAATTAAAAACAATCTCAACTCATTGAACCCAGTCTTTTTTGTTAAACTCAACCCAATCCAACCCGTTAAGTAAATCAACACATTCTCATCCATCTAAAGTATATCCAATAGACACCAACCCACTGAGCCTATTTGAACCCAACCCATTAGCAGGAACGTGTGTACACATGGCACGGCCTACTCGCTGATGATTAACCTCGTTGATGGCCACTCTCCGCCGTGCTAAACCATTGTGCGACCTTGGGTGGCTTTAGATGTGTGACTGTGACCCGACGTCATAACATGGCTAATAATATATAACTCGGATTAGAAGTCTGAATTTTATATATAATACCTCATTTATCCTGGACCTGAACTGCTGAAGGTGGTCAGGGCCCCTGCCGGTGTCGTTGAACATGCGGCCGGCGATGGCAAACGAAATCGGCGTCGCGATGCCACCGCCCATGGCGCCTGCCAGGCCCAGCACCATGAGCGCTACGTCCACGGCGTCTGCGTGCATGAACACTGACTCCAACGATCGTAGCCGCAGCTGCATCGTCTTCGTCTCCACCGTCGTCCCCGATGGCCCGTCGTCGTCCTTACCCATGTTCCGCGAAATGGAATGGTAAAAGCTTCAAAACTCTGAGCCCAAGTGATGATGGATGGGATCTCTCTACTCACCACCGTTCATAAATAGACGAGCACATGAGGGATTAGGTGGGGGAAAACCAATAATGGCGCCGCATGCTTGCATTTGTTTAATCGGATTACATAGTTCTGTTACGTCCTACTAATTAACATAGTTTTATTGTTACGCCATCCCTTTCCTTAGCTTCTTGGTTAAATATGCAAGTTAACTTCTGGGAGCACGCAGCCAACGTCTAATTCAAATAATTTTGAGCTCAACTACTCACTCCTGCTGCATAAACGACAATCGTGGCATCTTCAGAGTGTACGTTTCACAGATTTGCTGCAGACGACTGCAGCGGTATAGGTTCAACTTGCAGCGGTGCGAAGATCTCGAGGATCAACTGACCTCCGTGGCACGTCACCTAGAAACGTCAGCTCTAGCTTTCTTCAGTTCAAGTGGTTGGCTATTGTAAAGACATGTTGGTTATGTTTAGTCAAAGACCTCTACTTACTTGTTCCATTTGCTGCATGTGTTTGGCTGGAATTTTGTTTCGACAGAACTTTGAGTTGGGTTTGAATCTTGTAATAATTCGTCTGATTCTATCCTTGAATAGATGAAGCCGGATGTTTATCCTTTATCTAAAAAAAAAAGCTAGCACAGTGGATGCGCATATTTTTACATCCTTACCACCTTGTAAGAGAAAATTAAGGAGTAAGCCATAGTCAGTGGGGTAGTCGGCCATCGGTGGTCGTCAAGAGAACCTCTTCCTATCCTCTAGACGCCGGGAAGAAGTACCAGTAGTTGTCTGAAGGAGGAACAGTGGTGGCCTTACAGTCACTTTAGTGCCCTCTGTCAATCGGATCGTAGGGGAGAACCACCATGCTTTTGGCTATGAGCATAGGCATTTTGCATCGGATAGTATGAAATCTATGGATCGACCATGCAGAATCAAACATGCAATTGGAGGTCAAAGAGGAGAAATTCCAGTGAAGTCACTACTTTCGAGAGTTTGTGGGTAGTAAAAACCAACTCTAGGAGTATCCTACTACGCAAGCACTCAAATTTCTTTTTCAAGCACTACTACAGAATTGTCCATCACTGCCGGGCTCCAACCCCCCTTCACTGCCGAAAACTGAACCGGCAGAACCATAGCGGTAGTGATGTGGGGTTCGAAACACTACCGGGCCAAAACACCGGCGGTGATGCGAGGAGAGACTGCCGGTTTGATATCGAACCGGCAGCGCACTGTCACCGAACACTGTCGGGTGTTCCACGGACCGGCAGCATTTTTGATCCAAGCAATGCAGGTTCAGAAGTCAGCCGGCAGAGTTGATATTGGGAGCACTGTCGGGCTTTAACGAACCGACAGAACTGTAGGGATAACACTATCGGGTTGGATTGAGCCGACAGTGTATCGAAGAGCTAACAATGTCGGTTTACATTGAACCCGTCAGTGAACTTTACGTGAACACTGTCGGCTGATTTCAACCCGACAACGTTATTAGAGTGAAGACTATCGGTTGGTTAGTGCAGCCGACGGTGATGTTTCTGTCATCGATGACGGTTTGTAATTCAAACCGATAGTGTTTGGTGTAGTTACACTACCGGTTTGTATGTCATTCCTTTGTCGGGCCCATGCCACCCGGCGTTTTTGTTTAAAATTTTTATAATTTATGAATTTTTTCCTGAAAATCAGCTATTTTTAAACCCATAAAAGCATCATAGATACATTACATGGTTCAAAGGTTACATACAACTAACTCCACCTAATGTTCTACGAAATTGAGCCTAGGACATCAACTTTCAAATAAGGAAAAAACAATGACAATAGCCATGACGTAAATCAAAACATCTTTCATAGGCCAAGTCGCAATTCTCTAATCTTCATATCTATGGAGAGAGGCTTCTCATCGATCTCCAAGGCTGGTTGATAGTGAAAGTTTTCACCATAGTAGGCCCTGAAAGCTTCAGCTTCGGTCTTGTATTTTTGTAACAATTACCGGGGTAGCCGGAGACTTGAGCGAGCAATATTCCCAGTGTTCGATAGATCCCGGCACTTGACCAACGTGCACTACATACCACGCCATGATTTGCCTATACATGCAGCCAAAATAGGATGTTAATGCTATGTCATTCAGAAATGTTGTACAGCAAGATTTTGAACACCACGAAACTCATGAATTTCAACATCTATCTCATTTCAATCACAATTCGAGCATTAGAATGTCTTCAATCATTGCTGTAAATGACCACAATGTTTAAATCTAATTTGTTCACCATAGACCAATTAAAATACTTTTGCCACTATATAAGGATCCTGAACTGTTTGAAAGCAAAATCTAAATAGAAAAAGGAAATAGCAGGTTGGATTTATCAACACGGGCATTTCAACGAACAACTCAAAGGCAGTGACCGACGCACTCACCGAGCTTCCGTGCGGTCCGCGCGCTCCTGTCTTGTCTCGGCGGTGCGAGACGCAGGCGTCCTAGAAGGAAGCAGAGGGCGCGGACGGGGCGTTCTTCCGGCGGAATCGAGCTCGAGGTCGCGGCAGGTACGGTGTCGGGCGTAGACGGGGACGGCGGGAGGCTGCAGACGGCGGTGCGGTGTAGCGGCGGTCCCCCGTCGACGTGGACGAAGAACAAGCGGGCGAGGCGAGGCGAGGCGAGAACAACGGCGAATTAGATCTCATTCTCATAGGCAAAATCTCGAGGAACTAAATGGCTAATTAGTTCTCACCGTGGAAGGGCGCAGGACGCCGGCGCGGCGTTGGGGACGTCGGAGAAGAAGAGAATGGAGGGGCGCTGTAGGGGGTGACGGACGACTGCGGCGTGTGTGGTGGTGGTGCTCCGTCGGCGACGCTGGTGGGGAACGATTGGGGCGCGGGGTTGAAATGACCTGGGAAAATTTCAGCTCGCCGCGCCAGCTATTATATATCGTCGAGGCTGGAACGAATGGCGCGGGGTTCAAATGACTCGTGAAATTTTCACCTCGCGCGCCCATTTCTATAGTTAATCACTGCCGGTTTAACAGTAGCCCGGCAGTGTTAAATTATAGGTTCACTGCCGGGTATAAACGTCGGCTGACCCGACAGTGATCAGACACTGTTGCCACCTGCCACACGGTACCACACGCCACGGTGATAAGATCACACTGTTGCCACCTACCACCGCTCACGGTGATAAGATCACACTGTTGCCACCTCCAGATCGAGTACTTGGCCGATAACCTCGCTGAGGGGATACCGGCGGCCAAACTGGAGGAGATGGAGTCAGCCGCCAGGAAGAAGGCCAGGCGGGCGGCCAAGAAGGCCAAGAAGAAGGCCAAGAAGGCGGCTTAATTAGGCGGCCCGCTTTCTTTTATGTTAATTTATTGTATCGGTTGTTTCTATGACAGTTTAATTTGGTTTGTGTCATTTGTTAATGGATTAGTCGTTTGTTAATCGATGCGTGTTAATCTTCAGTTTCTGATTTTTGTTTTCTTGTTCCTTTGCTTCCCCTCCCAAATCGCTATCGGTTCCAATCAACCCGGTTGTGTCAATCGTCGAATCGCTATCGGTTCTAATTCAAACCTGCGCGTGATCTGTGTCCATCAAGACCACTGCTGGGGAATGATTCAAACCGGTAGAGAGATAAATCTTCACTGCCGGTATTGGTCGATGAAGGGTCGAGATGGGGACTAGAGGGGGGGTGAATAGTCCCTTTTAAAAACTAATCGCACCGGCTAACTTAGAAACAAATGCGGAATTAAACTTATCGGTCTAGCCAAGACTTCACCCCTCTAACTAAGACTCTAAATCACCTCATAAAAGATCCTACACAAGAAGAGTGAGGTGACAAGCCTAGCTTGAGCTCTTACTCAATTCTAGTAAGCACAATCACAAAGCCCCTAAGCTCACTAGATGCACAATGGACAAGACAACACACGCCTAACCCAAAGGCTCAAATTACCTAGCTACACAAGCTAAGCAAAGTAACTAAACAAGCTACACAAGCTACATAGTTACAAATACACTACTCAAGCACAAGCTCAAAGTATATATGAATATAAGAACAAAGCTTGTGATGAGGAGATTGCAAACCACCGCGAAGTGTGGACACAAGATGACACCGGTGATTTTTTTTCCGAGGTCTCGGGAAGCTTGCCAACTTCCCCCTACTCCTCGTTGTGTCGACCGACACCTTGGTGGTTCCACGGTTTGGCGAATCACCCAGTGATGATCCTCAAGCTTAATGGCCAGTGCCAAATCCCACAGTGGGAGCTCGATCGAGTCCCTCACACCGTGTGAGTCCTCTAGCTAAACCCTCAGAGGGTACCGTGTGAACCCACACACAAGTGTGGTAGCTCAATGACACGCTCCACTAGAGTTGCTCTTCACGATCCCCGCGAGGTGAGCACGAACCTCTCACAAATCCTCCTCCGGAGCACCGCACAATCTCCAATTGCGTGCTTTAACGGAGTCACAATCTCCAAACCGTCTAGGTGATGGCAATCAACAAGAGTAATAGGAAATCCACAATCTCAATCACCACCTAGTGTCACAAATATGAATCCCGAAATGCAATGCACTAGGTATCCCAATCCCCTCACAAATTAGCTCTAATCTTGAGTGAAATCAAATGAGGAATGGGTGGATCTTCAACCTCTCATCTACACCCACACAGGGCTCTCACTCTCTTCTTAAATCTCAGCTCAAATCATAGGAGAAGAGAGGAGGAGGTGAAACCCTAGCTCACCAAGAGCAAAGGGGAAGCAGCTTACTGAGTTGTTTTTTGTTGAGGCAAGAGCTACACCAGAGAGAGGGGGAGACCGACAACTTATACCTGGCCAGGTCCCCAACGGGCAGCAGCACCACCAACGGTCGAGCGCTCCTAGCTGCACTCCTTTCCAACGGGCGGCAGCAGAGCAGAGGCAGAGACGCTCCCTTCGCAGCTCTCTGTCTCGGGCGGCGGCGGAGCGTTTTTCTTTGACAGAACAGAGCAGCCAGAGAGACACCGAACCGGACCACAACGATCTCCATTTAGCTAACACAAGCAGTCCACCAGCAGCTGGCCTTGGCCCAGCAGCGCCTCGGCCACGCGCTACGACGGGCCGGCCCAAGCAGCGACGGCAGCAAGGTTCGGACATCCGAACACCAGCGCCCAGCAGTCCAGCCGAGAGGCACGTACAGAGCAGCCCGTCTCTCTTTTGATTTGCCACACGCCGGGCCAATCATATGCTGCCACATCACCTTTTTCAAGTTTGAAATCGTTCCATCAGGATGCCGAAAGCAAGCAAGCAAGCTAACAAGTTAGCTAGCACGTGCATGTGCTCAACATATATACGTATATACAGCATGTGCATGTACCAACATCCAAGCTAGGACGTGTATGTGTGCACACTATATATATATGTGTATATATTGCTCTCTTTTTTTTTTCCAAATATTCAATCAATTCTTGATCCAAATAAAATGTCATCTTATCCAAAAATATGTCAAACCTCAAGACCATATTTAGATGACATTTCTCGAGTCTTTTTCAAGGAGCCCCATCACTAACCCGAATGCATATGCAAATCAAAATTTAAGTTAATGGCACTAGGTGAGTAAAGCGATTGAAGTTTTCCCTTCTTCATAGTACGGTTATCAAACCTAAATCCGGTCATAACCTTCTCTACTCACCTATGACCGGCGAAATGAAACGCCCTATAGATTATACCTTTGCCTTGCGCATTTCCATTCCGCCTCCCCTCCAAGTGTCGATGCAACAAATGCAACAACACGATCAAGAGTGATATGATCCACTCCATATCATCACATGACCTTCTTGGTCCATCGATCTTGACACCTCTTGCTCTTCACCGTTGCATCGGTCCATCGGCGCCAAGTCCCTCGACTTGCCCTTCACACTTGCAACCGGTCCATCAAACCAAGCCCTGTCTTGATCTTCACCACCTCGGTCACATGACTCCATGTCATGTTTCATATGCAATAAGCTCCTTCATTGCATCATCACATGTGAACTAATCTCCTGTGTATAATCTCAATCACACATATTAGTTCACCTAATGTTGACACTCAATTACCAAAAACCACAAGGGACCTTTCAGTCGAGTCCGTGGAGATTCTGGTTTGTCCCGCGCCTGGGACGGTTCATCACTGCCGGGCGCGGTTCATCACTGCCGGTGGACTAAATTTCGGCAGTGATACCGACGGTAGTGATGAGCGAATCTGTAGTAGTGAAGCTCTTATATATTCCTACCTTCCGTGGGACTTTGAAGGAGGATCATATAATATGTTGTGACTGTTTCCTATCAAGTCTCACGCGTGTGACAGCATGGAAGATGATAGCATATGGAGGCTTCCTTGCACGCACACTTCACCACTGGGCACCCATGGTGGTAGGGACCGCAGCTGAACCACGGCCTCTCATGCACAAATTGTATCTCTTAGCTTATTGTCTCCGGTCCTAGTCGGTGCACGACTATTCCGAAATCAGAGAAGCCTATATCAACAAACCTTTGTCTCTGGCGTTTTTGCATCAGGACCAGAGAAAAGCTTCTAATTCAATTTTGCCCTTTTCTTCTTCTACATCTTGTCGTACGGGCGAGCCGCCATCACGGGGACGGGGCCGAGGGTGCGAGGGGCAGGCGGGGCAGGGTCGAGGGACGGGCGGCGTTGGGTCGGGGATGGGCGCCGCCTCGGGCAAGCTCCACCGTGGGGGACGGGCGAGGCGGGGTCGGGGGCGGGGCGGCACGGGGGGCGGGGTGAGTTGGCCCCTGCTCCGCCCGGCGTGGCGCACGCCGCGAAGCTCCGTCCGCTCCGTTTTCGTCTTGCGTCGAAAAAGTGGGTCGAAAAAAAAATGGGTCGGCTCCGTTCATCGAATTCTGGGGGTTGGGATGAACCCGGATCGAGAGGAATATTCGGCTCCCGAGGCCAACCCAACCCACCTCGGATTGCATCCAAACAATTTGTAGGGACGGGTCCAACCCAACCCATCTCGCTCCAACCCCCAACCAAAACACGGTAAGGTTACCTCCTCCCCACATGAACTCATCCTACCTAGTGCGGCTCCCTCGGCTAGCGCAACTCGTGCTTCAACATGGCCTTTTCAAACCGTAGTGTGACTCCTCTTTGACGTGATTCATCCCCATGGTGCATAAATGAAACTAAAACGAATAAGAGTCATGTGGTTGAGTAGTGGGTCCTAAACAAGTAGGCCCTGACTTGCGGGCAATTGCTGGAGTTGAGCCCAAAAAATAGGGCTCTTAAAAGCAAGGGAAGCCCTCAAATCCCATATAAGGACCATGCTTTAACTTTTTAAGGGTTATCGCTAAAAGTTGCTCTTGTGCTAAACAATTCAATTTACACCCTTGCAACCAAACCCATAGGAGCCACATAGTTTCAGCCCAACTCATTAGTTGTTTCTCGATGTTTCTACACAAGTCTTTCTTGATTAGGTCACACCTATGTCCAAACAAAGCCCAAAAGAAGCCCAACGTGGAAGGGCATGCATGCCCACCATTGGCACTATATGCACGCAACAACGTAGTGGTAAGGCCGATCTCAATAGAGAGTTTCACCTCCCGATTTTCAAGATGTGAAACTTTGACATGAAATAGGCGTCTCCCTCAATGCACATGTAGGCACAAAATCCTACTCCTTGTGCCGCGCACAGCGACAAGCCGGAATAGGCGGCTTTACTCTACGGCTGCGAAGCGTCTTGAGGCGTGCGATCAATTTGACCTGTTAATTGACAAGGAAGTAAGCGTGAGATACGGAACATGCTGGTGAGACCAAGGCAGGTTCGCATGTATGGCTCTAAGGCGGATGTAAAGACATATAGCTATGAGAGCTATGTCGACGCATGATAATGAATGCATTCGGTAAGCATGAAAAAAAGATGTAATCGTAACAACGGTTGCCGAATGATCATAGAAGACATGTTTGAACAAGTAAAAGTCGATCACCATGATATGACATCATAAAGCTCTATTGCATGGATCGAATTAATTGACAACATGGAACAAAGAGCAGTAACTCATAAATATAAACCTAATCTAAATAACACATGCATAGGTTTCATCCAACTAGTCTGCCGAGACGTCTAGCCTTCCCTAAACCCGTCAAGTTTAAACCCTTGCAAGCTAATCCACCGCATGATACCACTTGCTACGAGATATAAACCACCTACCACAACTAGATCAATCCACCGCATGATACAATCTAACCATGATAAGCTAAAAGCATGCATACATCTAAATAGATCTATAAATACTCATTACTCGTTGAAGCGCCGTATGCATAGACAAGTAAAAAGTACATATGCAAACCTAATCTAAAGCAAAGCCGAGAGATTCGTCCCCGATCAGTCTAACATCAATCCACCGCATGATACCTTTGCAACAAGCTAATCCACCGCATGATACGGCTTGCCAGACTTAACCGTTCTAAACCCTCTTCGTCCTAACAGTTATCCACCGCATGATACGGCTTGCCAGACTAGACTCTAACGATAGGTAGACTTACACATACAAGATACAAGTAAACACATAACTGTGTTCGGCAAGCTTGCCGAATCCAGGGTCCATGAAGAAGACACTTACACGTAAAACCTTAGCCTGCCGCACGACTCATGACTAAACGGCGCAGAACCCAAGAACACGTGACAACCTAGATCGATCTAGGCTCGGCTATGAAAGAACAGATAGATCTAATGACAAGCTAATGATAAACATTGAAAGTATTGATGACATATAGATCTAACAAAAAGAAAAAGCCGAGCCACATCAATCTAAATTGGGCAAAAAAGTGTGTGCAATCATCATAATAATAAAGAAACAAATAAGAAGTATGCACCACTCGGTAACTTAATGAATTCATTAGATTTGCCAGATCTAATGAAGCCGATAACTAGCTCTTAGCCAGATCTTAGCCCACCGGATGGCTCATGATCGACAAAAGAACCCTCTTGCCCCTGATAGCTTAAATCCGCCCGACGATACTAAGCGTGAACAAGACTTCTTGCAATAATCTAAATCCGCCGACGATACTAGACATGGTGCAAGGTTGCCGGTACTTACGGAGGTCGACGGGTGGATGAATCCTTCATGATGAGATCGGCGACACAAGCTGGACTCGAAGGGTGGCCGGAGCCAAGGCACGGAGCCGGGTTGGTTGTATTTGATTTGGTAGATTGTTTTACGATTCTTAGGGGTCTCATATTTATACCCGGGCTTGACGAGTCCTAACTAATTACGAATAATAATAACGAAAAATATCTAGCTAAGATACATTGTCCTCCAAGTCTTCTCGAGTCGTAGGAATTGCACGTGATGTGGGCCCTCGTCCTCGGATATTCCTCTTGACGCTCCACGCTTGCCGAACCATCTCTTGCTCGGTTCCTTCTCGGACTCGGGCTCCTTAGCCGAATAACGGGGCTTTCCCGAATGCCATAGTACCACCGGCACCATAACGCTAACCGAATGACTCCTTACCAGAACCATCGTGTAGGCCGCCCACTAGTCATCCAAGCTCTACCAAATTTTGGTGTTAACATATGCCCCCTCAATTTTAGAGTAAAAGAGGCTCTTTTGCTCTGAAATTGACCATGATCTGCCAAAACTCGGGCCAAACCCTTTAAGCGGGCTAAAAATTACCAAGGCCCATTTTTCGGAGGCTTCTGCAATCTTGTTTAACCCTTCAATTTCTTCTTGGGACTCGTGCCATCGAATTTCCTCCAATGCGAATCGGCAAGCCGGGGCCTTCCGTTTCCCAAGATTAATACGAGCAACAGACTTTTTCAACCTTCTAGTCACTTTAGATCTCTTCGGCCTCCTTCTTCGCATAAATATGGGCCAACTCCTCGGTAGTCATCCGGATCTCCTTCTCCAGTCCTCCTTTCTTTTCTCGGATCCCGAAGCATTCGGCTAACCCTAGCCTTGAGCAATGGAGTAAGTTTTCCTTCCATCTATACCTTCCTTGCTTTATATGCCGAATCTAACCTCTCTTCTTCCTGATGACATCTTGAAGTCCTCGTGATGCCGAGATTGCTGAGCTCCGCCGCCAGCTCGCAATGGCACAGGAAGCACTCAGGGCGGAGCGGGAGGCACACGAGCAAACCATCGAAGACATAGAAGATGTAAAAGAGGAATATGACAAGCTTGATGAAGCTCAGGGGCGCTATGTGCAGACTAGCAACAGTAAGTCTTGCTGCAATTTCTGATGAATTCCTCTCTCCATGATCAATCTTTCTGAAGCAATCCCCCTTTGCAGGCGTGGCGAGGAGGTTCAACCTTTGTCGAAGCAAACCAGGCGGTGATTGAAGCACGGGATGCACCGGGGCCTATCCCCACCACAGAGGATGAACGCCGCTTTTTTGGCCGTCTGAAGGCCGTCCCTTGACACTCTTTTCAATTAGGAGAGTTGTAAAAATAATGTGTGACTACGTATGGCAATTATGTCTACCTTTACCAATAATTCCATGTCTTGCCTCTTTTGTCATGATATACGTCACTTATCTTCCTAATGAACTCTCCTTATTATCTATAAGATTTTTAATCATATGCGACATTATATCGCGAATAATGCACTTAGTTAAATTTTGTATATATTTTGTTCTCAAGGCAACATATCATACATATGTTGGCTATTTTCCACCCTACGGAATATTTTTTACGCTAGAGGCGATATGCTCTCATACATCGGCTACATTGGAATTTCACCCTCATCCTTTTAGGCCCCAACTTCAACACTAGGACAATATTTTTTTTTAAGAATCTCCCGTTGATTCTTGACCTGAACTCTGCTTGCCCTTGTAAAGATATCGGGATATATGCGTTTCTAGGTACACACCTCAATACCGAAAAGGACCTTCCCAATTTGGAGACCATTTGCCGAATGCCCTGTCCTTAGTTCCAAGTGGTAACAATGCTTTCGGACAAGATCCCTTGACAAACTCTTTAACTCGACTTTCTTATTGTAATATTTGGCGACACGTATCTTATTTTTTTGTCAATATTTTCCAATGCTTTTAGACGAATTTGATGCAGATCTTCCAATCCATCTATCATAAGATTCTTATATTCTTCTTTTCGCCAAATCTTTTTTTTGTAACATAACCCGTCTCGGATCGATTTGCATCTCCCACGGCAATATAGCATGGTGTCCATATACTAATTCATAAGGAGATGTTTTAGTAGATCCATGACATGCCATCCGGTAAGCCCATAAGGCTTCGTTAAGAACCAAATGCCACCTTCTGGGCTTCTCCTCGATCTTCTTCTGGATGATTTTAATCATAATCTTATTAGAAGCTTCAGCTTGACCATTGGCTTGTGCATAATAAGGGGATGAGTTATATAACTTAATTCCCATTTCCTCAGCAAAATTGCAAAACTCAGCAGAGATGAACTGACTCCCTTGATCAGTTGTTATGGTTTCAGGAATTCCAAACCTGTAAATGATGTGTTCTTTGACAAACTCAACCATATTCTCTGATGTAACCTTTTTCAATGGGATAGCCTCAACCCACTTAGTGAAATAATCGGTGACCAATAGTACAAACTTATGGCCTTTGCTTGATGGAGGGTGGATCGGCCAATCAAATCTATACCCCATCCTCACGAATGGCCAAGGCTTAACAACGGGGTTTAATGCTGATGGGGAGCTCTCTGAATATTACCAAACCTTTGACAATCTTGACATCCTTTGTAATATTCAAAGCAATCTTCAAGCATATTTGGCCAAAAGTACCCTGTTCTCCTGATTACCCACTTCATTCGGTAGGCCGATTGGTGTGCACCACATAATCCTTCATGTACTTCATACATTACTTTCTTAGCTTCCTCTTGACTCAAACACCTAAGCGTTACTCCATCGAGATTTATAATATAACCGATCATCAAGGAGCATAAATTTAATAGCTTTGTACCCGAGTTTCGAGAAACTTTCTTTGAAGGATTTTTGAGATATTCGGTAATTTCAGTTCTCAATCTTTGTCGGCTTGACTGGTAACTTGATCCCCACAAAGCTAATACGCGAATCGGCAATGAGAACTTCTTGATTGTCCTTATATCCGGAGGCACTTTGGGCTAGCTTATTAGCTTCTCCATTTTGTTCCTTGGAATATGATGAATGATCACAATTTTGAAAGTTCTCGGTATCTTTCGACATTTTTCATAATAATTTCTCGAGAATGTCATTTCGCACTCATATTCGCCCGATCGGTTGCTTGATTACTAATTCGAATCTCCAAAGATTTCAAACTGCAGCGGCTTCCATCTCAACAAGAAGTTGGAGTCCTCTCGAGTAAAGCTTCATATTCTGCCTGATTATTAGTGACAGTGGTATCAATAGGAATAGCGAACTCAAAAGATGACCTCTTGGGCGATATCAGTAGAACACCTGCACCTCCTCCTTTTTCACAAGATGATCCATCAAAGAACAAAGCCCAAGGTGTAATACCAATCATGTCGTGAGAATGATTACGATGTTGGGAACAAAATCAGCAATAATTTGTCCTTTACTTGACCTTTGCCGATTCGTACCTTAGATCAAACTCGGATAATGCCAACACCCATTTACCGATCCTTCCTTTTAAAATCGGCATTGACAACATGTGTTTAATCACATCAAATTTAGAAACTATTGTACATTCGGCATTCAACAAATAGTGCCGAAATTTGGTACATGAGAAGTAAACACATAGACATAACTTTTCTATAGCCGAATACCATGTTTTCCGGATCAAAAGTTTTCGGCTGAGATAAGCTACAACTTCGCTCTTTTCCACCTTCTTCTTGCATGCATAAGGGCCGATCCTATGGTTAAATTATCGGCCGCCACGTACAATTTGAAGGGTCTATCTAACTTTGGAGGGACCAGGATAGGTGGCGTTTTCATATATTCCTTTATTTCATCCAAGGCCTTCTGATGTACGTCACTCCATATGAACTTCGAGCCTTCTTAAGTTTTAACAAAGGAGAAAATGGCAAGACCCTTTTCGATAGATTAGAAGTGAACCTTCTCACAAAATTGATTTTGCCAAGTAATGGCTGCAACTCTGTAAGATCGGCCGGGAGGAGCAATATTTTCTATAGCTTCCATGCTCTTCTTCCCCACTTCAATCCCTCCTTTGTGAACTAAGAATCCCAAGAACTCACCGGGTTTTGTGACTCCAAAAGCACATTTATTTGGATTCATCTTTAATCTATGTTTTCTAGTGCGCTCTAATGTCTTCCTTAAGTCGGCGGATGCTTCTTGTAACTCTTTGACTTGCGACCACATCATCAATGTAGACCTCATTACGACTATTTTGCCGATCAACTCGTGGAAGATATAACTCATAGCTCACGATAAGTCGCACCGGTATTTTTCAATCCGAATGTCATAACAATCTATTCGAACAAACCAATATGACCGGGACACTGAAAGCGGTCTTTGATATATCCTCAACGGCCATAAAGATCTGATTGTATCCTGCATTTCCATCCATGAAGCTAATGACTTCATACCCGGCAGCAGCATCTACCAGTAAATAAGCAACTGGCATGGGATATCCATCCATAGGAGTAGCCTTGTTAAGATCTCTGAAATCTATACAGACCCTCATCTTTCCATTTTTCTTGTATACAGGAACTATACTGGAAATCCATTCTGCATACCTGCATGGCCGAATGAAATTTGCTTCTAACAATCTTTCAATTTCTTTTTTCACGTCGGCCAATACCCTCTCTTCGTAAATCTTTCGAGGAGGTTGTTTATAAATTTGGAACCCCTCTATGATGGGCAATCGATGTTCGACAATTGAGCGGTCTAGCCGGGCATTTCGAATAATCCCAAGCAAAACAATCCTTGAATTCTTTGAGAAGATCTATCGGTTCTTTCCTAAATTCTGGATCTAATTGAGCACTGATATAAGTCGGTCTTGGTTTGTCACCATTGCCAATATCTATTTCTTCCAATTTATCGGCCGACTTAAAACCATGCCCAAGCTTTCCCTTGTTACCATCAATTGGGTTCCCCATTAAAAACCATCATGAATGCCGACTGCTTGGATCGGCTGTTGACCCTGGTGAGGATTATTAACAGGATCTTCATTTAATTCTTTTCCTGAGAAACACTTGACGCCATCATATTGTTGACTCAATGATTCAGCAGTTGCGATATCTTCAGAATCATCTGCTTGAACTATCTCAACCTCATCACCATCCCACTGGATAAGAATCTGGTGCATAGTGGATGGAACGCAACAATTAGCATGGATCCAATCTCTCCCAAGAAGTAGGCTGTAGGGCCCTTCACCATCAATCACAAAGAAGGTAGTGATTAAGGTCTTTGAGCCGATCGTCAAATCAACACAAACGGCTCCATGGGTATCTGAAAACTTGCCAGTGAAATCTCTCAACTCAATGTCTGTCTCCAATAAATCTTCATCAATCATCCCTAGTTTTCTGAATGTTGTATATGGCATGAGATTAATGGCAGCTCCTCCATCAACAAACATATGAGTTAAGGGCTTCCGGTTGAGGTACCCTTTTAAATAGAGAGGCTTCAAATGATTATGTTCCTTCGGTTTATCAAACACTGTTTGCCTTGATAAAGTCAATTGTGCCAAGAGGTCCATCATCTCTCTACCATCGAGATCAGAAAATGCATCATTGTCTGAACAAGCACCTTCCTCCCCTGGATCTTCAGTAATTTGTTCCGCAGGAGTCCCAAATTTTATTGGGATGAAGAACACCATGCTAACATCTGCCGAACGCCCACTTGCCGAATACTCCTCTGCCGAATGACTGGCTTCCTGAGTTTTCTTCTTTGCGCGCCATACTTGTTTGCGTTCAGCTGTTGCTTCCTTGAGCTTCTTGTTCCTGAGACGTTGGACTCTTCTCTTCTGGCTTTTCCTTAGACCAGGAGGGCAGCACTGTCCCTTTTGCCACACATACTCTTGAGGAGAGTCCATGTCATCATCAGAATCCTCCACATCAGCCCATGCTTGATCTGCAATCCTCTTACTGACGTGAGGTGTACTGTCTTTATTTTTTAAGCGCCGATCATCCTCTGGGAAACGTGCCCCCAGTCTTTCTTGGATAGGACGGCGGTTGACTCGTGCCTGTCGGTACCCGTGGTATTGCTCACTGCATTCAGGGCAATTATTCCTAGCAGGCAACTTCAAGCCTTCATTCCAGCAATGCCTAAAGAAAGGACAGTCCCAATGAGACTCCTCTTGCTCTTTCATGTACTCCTCCTGTTCTCGGTGGTACATCTCCTCTTCATATCTCTGCTGCTCCTCGGCAAACCGGCGATCTCTCACGATATTGCTTTTCTTCTTTGTCTTTGCCACTTGTTCGAAGAATATACGAGATGTCACCCTTGGTTTGGAGGTTTTCCCTTTTTCTCATTCGCTATTTGGGAACCGAACACGATGTTCTTTGGAGCTCAACACTAGACACCTGCCGACTAGGGTCAATGAACCACTTTGCTTTGCCCTTTCGAAGTCAGCACTTTCATTGGGGCTTTGCCCTTAGGATCACTAGCGCAAAACCATGCACGAATCGGAAAGCAACCATGTTTGCAGGGAAGGGCTCCTTATCCCTTTAAGCTGTTGTTAAACTTGAGGAGACCTGGCCAGATAGCCCTCTCGAACTGGCTTTGTTTGAAGATTCTAGCCAGTAATGTTGTGAGTGATCATATCATGGAAGCCACAATATTTGCCGATCTTGACCCAATCGGGACGCTTCATAGAATGATTCTCTGGCAGCTTGATGCGTCCTTCTTTGACTAAGAACTCAAAGAGCTTTTCCGACTTGGAGACGTCGAAGTCATATGCCCCCTTGAGTGTCTTCATCCAACGCTAGTTGACCTGGGACGAGCTCCTTGCCCCAAGTGAATTCGGGCAATTTGCTACGTCCTCCTGGCCATCATCTTCATCTTCTCCCTTTTCCAGGAAGTGGTGGTATGCTTGATAAGACACGTTGCCCCCTTTTGAAAAACGGGTATCCTTCTTTATGCCCCGAACTGATTGGACATGAGTGACAAACGCCTCGAGAGTTATCCTAGGTCATCAAACTCCATGCCGGCTAGCTTTTCCCTGATGGCTAGGTGCATTCCCCGAATGGCCATAGCCGGCAACTGATGGTCTGGCAAGTTCAAAGAGTAGCAGGAATTCTTTGTTTTCCCTGAACCTGCGCAAGAACTCTTGTGGCGTCTCATTATACTTCTGTGTCAACCCCATCAAATCGACGAGCTCTTTTTCATTGGAACCGCTGTAGAAGTATGAATGGAATTTGTCTTCCAGCTCAGACCATGTTCCAATAGAATTGACTGGCAATGTGGCAAACCATGTGAAAGCCGCCCCCGTAAGGGATGATGGGAAGAAGTTTAATCCTCCATGCTTCATCATTGGCAAGCTCTCCTAACTGAATCAGATACCGACTGATGTGTTCGGTAGTAGAAGTGTCATCTTGTCCAGAGAACTTGGTCAAGTCGGTTGGAGGCTTCAATCTTGAAGGAAGCGCCACTCTGTTGTACCAATCAGGATAGGGTGACTGATACACATAGGGCCGATTTTTGGGCTTAATCCCAAATCGGTGTTGCATCATATCGCCATCCTCGCTAGGAGTATGTCTATATTTGAATTCTGTGGTCCATGAGATTATCCTCGATTTGTCCGGTGGCGCCTATACCCAGGATTTGGCATAGCATGAATTGTGGAGTAGTCAACGAACTCGTGTAACCGGGGCCAAAGGGATTTCTCTCGCAACCCACCGCCATTGGAGCTATTGAGTATGTGTTGTATCTTTGGAGGATTTCAGGTGTACCAACGCCGCTTCTCCATGTGTCTTGGCTCCGGATCCCTCTGGTTTTCTTTGGTGTCTTGTTCTCTCCTCCGCATTCTTGATTTGTAGCTCCTTTCGTTGGTAGTGGCTTAGGCGTATGTATGTATCTTGGCCCTGAAAGCTCACCAAGCCGAGCCTCAAAGTGTTGATCAAACTTCGGGTCCAAAGCTAGCCTTCATGATGTCACGAAAAGTGTTGAAGAACGCCGTGTTGTGAGTGGTCATTGCATTCCCAACGGCGGCTGCAACAATCTCCTCCATCCGGCCAGTTTCTTCGAGGACTTGGTTCCTCATCTTCCTTTTTGCCCCTCTTACGTGTCGAAACTGTTTGAGCATATTCCTTATCACGGGCATCACTGTCTTTGGAAGATCTGTCTTTTGGATGATTGTGCCGCTCTTGTTCTTGGAGAAGCATGACATGCACTTTTGAGAGAATTTTGCGCACATGTCTCTCATTGCGGGCCTGTGTCAGGTGGAAGGTCATCCATCCGGAGCTGAATGACATTGCTCTTGTCGACGTTGTCGGGCATTGTGTTTTGATCTTGACGGGTTCCACTGGGGCGTGCCAAAAAGTTTGTAGGCACAAAAATCTTACTCCTTGTGCCGCGCACACCGACAAGCCGGAATAGCTGGCTTTACTCGGCCGCCCGGCGTCTTGAGGCGTGCCGATCAATTTGACCTGTTAATTGACAAGGAAGTAAGCGTGAGATCTGGAACATGCACGGTGAGACCAAGACAGTTCCGCATGTATGGCTCTAAGGCGGATGTAAAGACATATAGCTATGAGAGCTATCGTCGACGGATAATGAATGCATTCGTAAGCATGAAAAGATGTAATCGTAAGAACGGTTGCCAAATGATCATAGAAGACATGTTTGAACAAGTAAAAGTCGATCACCATGATATGACATCATAAAGCTCTATTGCATGGATCGAATTAATTGACAACATGGAACAAAGAGCGTGTAACTCATAAATATAAACCTAATCTAAATAACACATGCATAGGTTTCATCGAACTAGTCTCACAAGACGTCTAGCATTCCTAAACCCGTCAAGTTTAAACCCTTGCAAGTTAATCCACCGCATGATACCACTTGCTACGGATATAAACCACCTACCACAACTAGATCAATCCACCGCATGATACAATCTAACCATGATAAGCTAAAAGCATGCATACATCTAAATAGATCTATAAATACTCATTACTCGTTGAAGCGTATGCATAGACAAGTAAAGTACATATGCAAACCTAATCTAAAGCAAAGCCAGAGATTCATCCCGATCAGTCCCCTAAAGAATCCAATCCACCGCATGATACACTGCAACAAGCTAATCCACCGCATGATACGGCTTGCCAGACTTAACCGTTCTAAACCCTCTTCGTCCTAACAGTTATCCACCGCATGATACGGCTTGCCAGACTAGACTCTAACGATAGGTAGACTTACACATACAAGATACAAGTAAACACATAACTGTGTTCGGCAAGCTTGCCGAATCCAGGGTCCATGAAGAAGACACTTACACGTAAAACCTTAGCCTGCCGCACGACTCATGACTAAACGCGCAAGAACCCGCAACACGTGACAACCTAGACTAATCTAGGCTCGGCTATGAAAGAACAGATAGATCTAATGACAAGCTAATGATAAACATTGAAAGTATTGATGACATATAGATCTAACAAAAGATAAAGCCGAGCCACATCAATCTAAATTGGGCAAAAAGTGTGTGCAATCATCATAATAATAAAGAAACAAATAAGAAGTATGCACCACTCGGTAACTTAATGAATTCATTAGATTTGCCAGATCTAATGAAGCCGATAACTAGCTCTTAGCCAGATCTTAGCCCACCGGATGGCTCATGATCGACAAAAGAACCCTCTTGCCCCTGATAGCTTAAATCCGCCTGACGATACTAAGCGTGAACAAGACTTCTTGCAATAATCTAAATCCCGCTGACGATACTAGACATGGTGCAAGGTTGCCGGTACTTACGGAGGTCGACGGGTGGATGAATCCTCTCGCAGTAGATCGACGACACAACTGGACTCGAAGGGTGGGCGGAGCCAAGGCACGGAGCCGGGTTGGTTGTATTTGATTTGGTAGATTGTTTTACAAGTTACGGGGTCTCATATTTATACCCCGGGCTTGACGAGTCCTAACTAATTACTTAATAATAATATCGAAAATATCTAGCTAAGATACATTGTCCTCCAAGTCTTCTGAGTCGTAGGAATTGCACGTGATGTGGGCCCTCGCCCTCGGATATTCCTCTTGACGCTCCACGCTTGCGAACCATCTCTTGCTCAGTTCCTTCTGGGACTCGGGCTCCTTAGCCGAATAACGGCGGCTTTCCCCGAATGCCATAGTACCACTGGCACCATACTGCTAAGAATGACTCCTTACCGAACCATCGTGCGCCGGCCCACTAGTCATCCAAGCTCTACCAAATTTTGGTGTTAACAAAGACAGATTTCATAGGTTCAAGGGTCTCACGGCCTCTCTCATTGCATGGTTTAATTGCATAGTTCTATGGTGAAACTCTATTTACGTCTCAATAGGGGTTTCACTCCGTTTTCAACGCATGTGAAATAAGATTGCCCAAAGTTTCACCATGATGAAACTTTTTCCTTCTCTCTCCTAGGTGTTTCATGCAAAAGTGAAGTTTTGGCCGATGTGGCGCTATATTTAATGTTCATGAAACACTCATAAAGGCCAACCTCAATGGGGTTATGGAGGGTTTCATGCACATTTAATAGGGTGCCACAGACCGCTTTTTGCATGAAACGGGAGGAGAGAGAAGGGGAAAAGTTTCATCTTGGTGAAACTCTCGGGCGTTGTTTCCAACGCCTATGAAACCGTGATGAAACTCGCATTGAGAACCTTCGTTCGTTTCATCCGTGTGTTGCTCCATGCGGGGAAGAGAGAAAAGGGAGAGGTTGTGGGACCCACAAGTCTAAAATAGTCTATGAAAGTGTGCATGAAACTACGCGTTGAGAGAAAGCCTATTTTATATTAAAATTTCACGTTTTTGGAAATCGGGAGGTAAAACTTCAATTGAGCCTAGGTAAGGCATGTCCGAACTAGGCCTCACCACGCACGATATGGGATGGTGAGAGCCCACCAAGCACTCTCGCCTCTGCTTGCCTCCGCAAAAAAACCTAACTACCTACGTAATATTCTTTTTCGTGTGTTTGGATTTTGCTAGGAATTCAAGTTACCTGGTGACTTCCTTGAGCAAAGTTATTGAATTTACCGCTTAGGTGTTGCGAAAGAGAAAGGCAAAGAGATGAAGAGAAGAGAAAGAAAAAATAAAGACGTTCTGAGAGAAAATATACTTTTCATCCGCCTACCAATTGGTACCAAAGTTTTTTAAACACCTCATTTGGAGTCACTTGAAGCAACTCCATCCCAAAGCACCTCAAATCAACACCCTATTTTTCTATTTGGGGGCCCCGCCTATAAATTTTGTGGGCTAGAGTTCCGGCTCAACTCCAGCCGTTCCCGATAACTCAGCCCCTAAAACAATTATCGTCGCTCGAAATCACCCCCACGCGACGTCCGCTCGCCGGCGTTCCTTCTGCCCGCCGCCGTCCCGGCCGGCCGGCCCCTTCTGCCCGCCGCCACAGGTGCTCCACCTCCTCCGCCCAGCGCCGCCTCTGCCTCCACTTCCTCTGCCCAGCGCCGCCTCCACCTGAACCCTCGACGCCTGCTACTCGTGACGCCTTGCCGGAGGACGGCCGACTGGAGTATAGCAGAGTGGAGACGCGCTGCCGGCCATAGGGGAGCACTTGCGTTCTACGCGTTCATACTCACCTTCCTTCGGCAGAGAAACTGCAGGTTCTACTTGCTGCTGATATGCTCGGCACTTGCGTTCTACGCGTTCATACTCACCTTCTCGGTGACAAGAATCAGAGCCAAGTTGGGCGCTGCCAATGCTCAAGGCTTCAGTTTTTGTTCACAACCTTGCCTGAAACGTTTGCACTTGCAGCACTCAGCTTCATGGCTGTCTGTGTCCAGGTGTGCCTTATAGCCTCACATGCCTGCCTTGTAGCCAAGAACAAGGTACAAGGCTCACTAACATGCCTGAAACTGAAGATTTTAGCATGGATGGTTCAATGCTGATTTGGCCCCACTGTTAAAATGACATTTGCAGCTCACTCAAAAGTTGAGCTCCAGTTCCTGTTATGAGTGTCCCTCTTTCTGTTTTGAGAATGGTAAGTGCCAAAGGAGCAGTTTTTTTGTCAGTTAAATGGCAACCTAATATATGGCTGAACCATCAGATTCAGAACAGCAGGAGTACTCTGAATTCACTGAATGTACTACTGAATGTCCATTCAGTCTGTTGAGTCCATTCAGAACAGCAGGAGTACTACTGAATGTCCTTTTAATACTCTGCGAAAAAGCTTTGTTCAAACCACGCTGCAGCAGCAAATGCTTAGCTGAGCTATAATTGATCAAACAAAGTAACAGAATCAGAGAGAAATTTGACAGCCATAATTTAGGTGCATATACATTCAGAAACCAAGAGCTTCTGATGCTTCAACATTCAGTAACATACAACCGACCACCATCCATTCAGAAATTTGACAGGCTGCCACACACACAAATCAAAGGTGCCCAACATAATTCAGAAAATCACAGATTTATTGATATGCCAAATCATAGATTCATACATTCAGAGCTATAAATTTAGAGGCACATAGAGCCATAATTCAGTGGTGGCCAACATAATACTTGTATAAACTGTATATGATGCTGGCTCAATCATTCGTGACCAGCCTCCATCCATTCATATTCAAATTGCTCATCAAGGCGACACGGCTGCATATATGCAACAGAGAAGACAAGATCAGGAGACATCTACTTCCAAGAACAATAATATATAATGTGAAGCATGAACTGAAAAAGCAAGCTGTTAAATCTTGAAGAAGAACTAGTATTCCTTGCCTGAATTCGGCTTCTCCCAGACGTCAGGAATGCGGCCGACGAGTGGCGGGCTTTGCTGCCCAGCTGCATCCATCCATGGCAGCACAACATCATGCAATGCAACGGTCAGTTACATAATGCTCGTCAATGGAGTCATGCATGCAACAGCCAGCCATGGAAGAATCGATCGATCGAGGAGAGAAGAAGAGGACTCACTCAAGCAGATGTAGAGGACCTGTGGTGGCGACGCTGCAGGCGATGGGCAGGTACATCATGCGGACGGGGTCCACGGGCTTGGGCAGCATCTTGTTCACGTCGCCGAGGATGGCCGGGCACAGGCACCACAGCGTGTGGTCGTCGCCCTCCGCCGCACCGGAGCTGGAGCTGTTGAGGAACGCGCCGAGGCCGTTGCAGCACTCGCTCTGCGGCGACGGCGTCTCCGACTCGCTGATGGGCGATGTGGCGGCGCGGGGAGGCGACGGCGGTGGGGTGCGCGGACGGGTGGAGAAGATCCGGCTAGCGCGCCGGCGGCGGCGGGTGGACGGATGACGGAAGAAAAATGTGGGACCCACGGGAGCAGGGGCCAACCAGGCCTAAGGGGTTCAAACTAAAATTTAGGGTTTTTTAAAATTTGAGGCCCCATAAGGGGCTCCATTGGAGTTGATTTTTTTATCAAAACCCCTAAAATTTAGGGTAGAGGGCTCAATTAAGGGGTGGGTTGGAGTTGCTCTTAATAAAATCATTCTCTATATGTTTTCACCTGGCCTGCTTTCCATCTTTGACTATCAAGATATCTGAAATAGAGAACGATAATATCTAAAAATCTAGTTAAAGGAGCTGTTAAAAAGGGTTTTATTTTTCATCAAAATCTCTCATTTTATTCCTGCCACATGATCACGGAACATGGAAACTGAGGTCAACCTTTACCACTTACTGTTGCCAAAAAAAAAAAACTTTTACCACTTACTACCTTGGGCTGGGCTTAGAAGACTCCACGACAGAAAAACAAAATGGGCTTTTCGGTCGATCCAGCTATCACATGTATGTATGGGCCTAAACCGAAACCTGGACGGGTTATACCTCCCGGAGGCGGAAAACATTCTCGCCGCCCGCCGGCGTGCAAGAGCGACGCCGCCGTAAGCCATCCCACCTTCTCACCGCGAGCCAGGAACCAGGGTAGCGTAGCCGTGGCGAGCTGTCCATCCGAACTCATCTCCCTCCCCACATTCCCAATCTCCAATCCACTCGCGAACTCCCCTGCCTCTGCCTCTCCTCTACCTCTGCCTCCGCCGTCGCCGCCGCCGTGCGCCTGCCGGCCAAACAGGCTCCACGACGCTACAAGGACGCGGCCGGATTCTCTCGATTCGACAAGGCGAGACACTGGTACCTGTCCCCCGCCACTTTCATTACGCTGAAATGCGAGCTGTACCATAGCTACTTTTCTGCCATTTCAGTTCCCATGCCTCCAAAATTAATTTGGTCATATGTTGAAGTACGGGTTTAAGTAATGGTACAAATGTGGATGGGAGAGTGCTACATGAGTTGTGTGTTTTTTATACTTTTTTTGTTATTATTATAGGCTTCTCAGCTATGAAGTATAATAGAGTTTTGTACTTATGTGAGATTAGAAATAGCGGGCGTGAATGTGTAGTTGATGAAGATTCTCTTTAACTTTAGGTCATCCTAAATCGTTTTAATTAGGATTAGGATGTGCACCTGAAAACTATATGCTGATACTTGGAAACACAGCTTGTGCTCAATTGATTGTTTTCTATTTTTCCTTGTTTGTATCTGTTCTGGCATCATGGATTTAGGAATATCAAATACATAATTCACAGAAGACTTAGATGAACTGAAAGCTAATGTAATAATTTCGAATCCCTGTTCAGGTCGTCCGATTAATCGCGATTAGTCGTCCTGGTCGGTCCCAGGTGCTTGATTAGGATGACCCTGGTCGCCCGATTAATCGTGATTAGTCGTCGGTCCTAGGTCGACCAGGTTCGACCAGCCGACCTGAAATCATGGTTTCGAACACACAAGTCAATAGAGAATAAGCTGAAATAATACCTAATTAATGTACATCTTATCTGAGATTTCCTGGCTGTTGCACAACTACAATACATATCCAACAGTTAAATGAAGAAACTATGCTCGGCACACTTATGTGTGCTAATAGAACAATTGGGAAGAAAAACAACCCACTGTTCACAGAAATTTCAATTGCCTGCTGGACCATCTCATGTTTTCAACATCAACAACAGCAAAGCTTATGGTCCCAAGCAAGTTGGGATAGGCTAGATATCTCTTGCAGATTGATCCAAGTAATACATCATGTGAATGGGGCAGCAAATTTGTAAGTACTGCTGTGTTCTCATGCAAAAATCTCAGTGCTCGTTGCCTCCTTGTTGCAAACTGACCAGTCCGAAGTATGTTCCAGAGGGGCCCTTAGCCATAAGGGATGCATGTGTGCCCTTCTCCACAACAATTCCTTTCTCAAGCACAGTGATCTGGTCACAGTTCTGGATTGTGCTGAGCCTGTGCGCCACCACAATACTTGTCCTGCCAACCATCACTCGGTCCAATGCCTCTTGTACCACCTTCTCAGACTGGCTGTCCAGTGCACTTGTAGCTTCATCCAGTAGCAGGATAGCAGGGTTCTTCAAGATGGCACGCGCAATTGCAATGCGTTGTTTTTGGCCACCTGAAAGCTGTACACCCCTCTCACCACACCATGTGTCGATCCTTCCTTGAGGTTGCTAATGAAGTCATGTGCATTTGCAGACCTTGCAGCATTCTCAATTTCTGCTTCAGTTGCTGTTTCTGTACCATACACCATATTTTCTCTTATTGTACCTGCAAATAGTGTTGGTTCCTGGCTGACTAATCCAATGTGTCGACGCAGGGCACTGAGATTGTATGTTTTGATGTCTTTACCATCGATCTTCACTACCCCTCTAAGTGGGTCATAGAACCTCTCTATAAGCCCAATGATAGTTGACTTGCCAGAACCACTTTGCCCAACAAGAGCTGTTGACTTGCCTGGTTGGATGCTCAAGGAGAAACCTTTGAAGATAATCACATCTGGCCTTGACGGGTATGCAAAGTCAACTCCTCTGATGTCAACCTCACCTTTTAGCTTCTCTGGTTTGTACCCCTGAGGGTTATCAGGGTCAATTTCGGTTTCCCTGTCAAGAACAGCAAACACTGAAGCTACTGCATCAGCACCCTTAGCAAGGTCTGTGGTCATGCTAGCTGCATCTGCAATCACACGCCCTGTGCTTACTAGTATCATGAAGGTCTGGAAGAGTTCCTTTGCAGTTATGTGATGCTCAGCCATGAGCCTGCCGCCATACCAGAAATCAAGGGCCAATGTGCATGTCATCAGGCTCATGGAGGTGCCAAGGCCCAGTCCTGCAAACCATGACTGCCGGATGCTTTCCTTGCGTGGCCCATCTTGTGCTTGGTCAAAGAGGCGTAGGATGCGCTCCTGGGATGAAAAAGCAGTGATGGTGCGGAGATTGGAGACAGCCTCAGCTGCTAGCTTGCTACTTTCAGATTGTGCCTGTATTGATTTCTTGGACATGCTCTTCAGTAAGACACGGCGAGCATAAAAGCAAACAATGATAAGGGGTTGCACTGCTATCATGACAAGGGCCAAACGCCAAGCGATCACAAGACCCATAGTGCAGGCTATGAGAACTGCAGAAACTGTCTGGATCACTAGAGCCATTCGATCACCCACAAGAGACCTCACCTGCCAAAATAAGTATATGAATTGTCAGGTATTATTTTTTATAATATGAATAAGCTTGTCTTTGGTTTGTATACTTACGACATTGGCATCCTTGGCAAGTTGTGAGCATATGGCACCACTGGAGTTCTCGTCGCGATCAAACCACCCAATCTCAAAAGTAAGGATTTTTGCAAGCATTTGTTCTCTCACTCTCTTGGTGAGGTATTCCCCCATGGCACCGAAGTTGTAATGTTGCCCAATATTGATCAAGAATGAGAGCACTGCAAGAGCAACAAAGATTAGTGCGTAGGTCCTTGTTTTTTCCTTGATCTCATTATGGTCTGCCAAGAAGTAGATTGAGATCATGCTGCCCATGGTATATGCATATGCAGGTTGTATGCCTCCAAACACAATTGCACTGAAACTTCCCATCAGAGCTTGCTTCCACTCTGGTGCATTAAGCATCATTAACCTTCTGAATGAAGGGATAGGAAGCTTTGGCTTCTCGGCAATATTATCATTTTCTGCATCACCCATTGACCGTCCTGAGCTTGACCTGCTAGCTGCAGAGAACCTCCTGCTCATGCTGTGGCTGCTAGATTGCCCCGCAGCAGATGTACTTCCAGTTCCACCGACCTGATTAGCCACCCTTGAATCTCTGGTCTGCTGAAGGCGGACAAGCGATGTGTAGAGGCCGTTCTCATTGGCAATGAGGTCATCATGGGATCCCAGCTCCTTGACCTCACCGTATTGCATCACAGCAATCATGTCAGCATTCCGGATTGTGGAGAGTCGATGTGCAATGACTATGGTTGTCCTGCCCACAGAAGCCAGGTCAAGTGCCTCTTGCACAACACGCTCTGACTCTATGTCCAATGCACTTGTGGCTTCATCAAGGAGGAGGATTTTGGGTGACTTAAGTATAGCTCTGGCAATAGCAATCCTCTGCTTCTGTCCTCCAGACATTTGAACACCACGCTCACCCACCTGTTTTATTTGAGACTTGGTGAGTATCACAGTGGAAACGATTTATTATTTCACTAAGGAAGCATTCTTGTCCCATGTTTGCTTTCATCAAGTACTAAGCTTTTATTGACAAAATCATAATCAAAGTTTGCTTTCATCGAAAGTACTAAGCTTAAATTCATTGCGTTAACTGTTGTTTGTATGACCCTCCTTTTTCCATTTCAGAATTTGAAGGTTAACTATGAAAATCAACATGTATGTACAGCCTTTTCAGATGTCATGGTGCTTGATGGCAGCCTTCTAGCTTCTAGTGATGGTGTGGGAGTAGGACTGCCTTTTGAATTCTACATCTTGCTTCTTTTGAATGCTCTAGCTTAATAGTCTACTGTTTAAAAAGGTTATCGTATTCTTCTCTTCAAAAATTTACCTTCCATAAGTTGTCTAGATAACATAAAAAAAATCATTGGAAGGCTACGGCTTTGTTTCTAGAGGTTGGTCAGATTGCCCATCTTTATTGATGACTGACGAGATGGAGCATATGGGTAGACCTGCTATGGTTTCCTTACTTTTCTTTATGAACATGTTGAAAACTCTTGCGTCGTGTATATACATATAGATGGCCATATTATTGAGGCCACTACACTGCTACATTCCTATCAACATTTTGTCCTCTCAGACTCAAATGTCACGCTTTTCGTGTAATGTCATATTATGTTACCCCCAACAAGTTTGCTTTTGTAACTGATTGAAGCTCTGTCAGTGGCAAACAAAGTTCACCACTGATGGGAATAGGCCTATTGGATAGAAACTGTTGCTGGTGATTTCTCATTATATTTTGGTGCTCATATTATACTGCAGTATTCCTGAAGTGCTTCTGTTGCTGTTCTGCAGTAGTGACATGCAATAACTCTCTTTCATTTAAACCAGATAATTTGTTCTGAAATCAGGTAGCAAGATTACTATAGAAAATATTATTCTCGAAAAAATACAAGGAAATGTTTATCCAAATTGGACGTTTTAGCTATTTGCAGATACATTGTTTTTATTCTTGGAGCTAACTCACCCTATTGTTTCTGACTTTCTGTTGTCAGTTTATCTTCATAAAGGTCACTCTCAGCCCTTCAACTCATAGTCTCATGCAAGTTGTTCAAGGCCAACATAATTTTAGCTAAGTGCAGAAAATAGTCATTTCTGAAGCAAACTGACGTGATAAGGTGAATTGAAGGCAAGTGCAACTTTGCAAGTTTTTTCTTTGATATCTATCCATATTGATAATTGGAATTGGAGCGGATGTTTAGTTATCTGGTAAGTAACATCAATTACAAAGATATAACTTTGTATTTTCAGGATGGAAATCTCATTTATCTGTCTTCCAAATGTGTAGTTAACCTTCTATAATATTTGAGTTGACCATTCTTTGTTTTCATGGCATGTATTTATTCCCCTTAATCAACCAAATGACAAACTGAGGACTGGACTGAGCCACTAGTGAAATAAGTTATTCTCCTATTCCTATGGATGTTAATATGAAATGACATTATAGTTGGCCCAAAAATGTTACTGTTTAAGTCACACTGGCCACTCTGTAATTCAAGATACATGAATGCTACTTGTGCATTATTTATAGGAAATTAACCATGTTCATTGAGAATTGTCATGGTTTACAGTACTGATTGTTGGCACAACTTTGACTAGTGCACTGCTAAAATAGAGCTGTTTCTCACTATCTAGGACTACATGAATGGTACTTGTGCATTATTTATAGGAAATTAACCATGTTCATTGAGAATTGTCATGGTTTATAGTACTGATTGGTGGCACAGCTTAACTGGTGCACTGCTAAAATAGAGCTGTTTCTCACTATGTAGGACACTTTCCTGTGGACTTTTCATGAGTGCATGATTATGAACAATGGAAATGAAAGTTCAGTGGCAAAGTGGCCCTTTATTGTTGTCAAACTCACAATAATACCAGGTTTCAGGTGTTAAAATACTCAACTGACAGGATATTTTGGGTACCTATCAGGTCATCTTGTTAGAGTTTTGTTCACATCAAAGTTTAATGTGCGCTAGTTTTCAGTGCCCCACATCAGGTTTTGCACACAGTAGAATTGGCTTGTGATGGGGGTCTGGCCATGAAAGAAACATTTCAGGTTTACATGCTTGCCACTGAGTTTGATATCATTAGAGGGATCTTCCATTATCAGCTGTGGATGGCATCATCATGAAGACCCATGTTAGGATAGCTAGGCAGCCCGAAAAGTACTCTCTTCCCCCTTTTTGTGATTAGTATCTTTCAAATCACAGTTTTTGATAGTGGCAACGATCTGGAATTTGGCTCCTTTCGTCAATCATTTTAACTTTTTGTTTTACCTATTATAAAACCACATGGTGGAGGGCAGTCCTCGTGCAAGCGGTAGAGTCTTACCGCCTGTGACCGGAAGGTCCCGGGTTCCAGTCACAGTCTCCTCACATTGCACAGGCGGGGGGTAAGGCTTGCCACTAACACCCTTCCTCAGACCCCGCACAGAGCAGGAGCTCTCTGCACTAGGTAAGCCCTTTTTATATTAAAGCCTCATGGTGGAAGCACTCGTGCCACCACAGACATACAAGCACAGGCACTTTCTTCCGTCAATCTCTGCCCCACGTATTGCTGTCATATTATTATCGTGTGATGGGACCTCAGTGAAATCCTGCTCCCTGGGAATGTTGGCACACCCAAAACTGTTGGCAGGCAACCCTTTTTCAGGTTACTAGGTTTGCAAAAAGGTTCTGGCTATTTGTCTTCTGCGTCCACCAACCACGGAGACACACACCCTGAGTGGTGAACTAACCATTCTCCCTTTCCCAATTTGGGGTGACCACTCAATCTTCTATGATCCCTAGGTCCTACCATAAGCAATCTTGGAAAGTGTGTCCTCTGATCTTTCAACATTTGAAGGATTGTAATTGAATTGGCGTATGTAGCAGCCTTAGAAATACTGGCACGGCAGCTAGGAGTAAAGGGTTCAGCTACTATCCTCTAGCGGAAAGGATGGAATTACTAGTAGAGAAAGCGTGTGCTCTGATCCCTCAACATTTGAAGAAGGATTGTAGTTGAAGTGATGTAGGTAGCAGACTTAGAAATACTGGTACGGCAGCGAGTAGTGGAAAGGATGGAATTTCTAGTAGAGATGTGGATGTATGCTGAACTGGCAATGAGAGTTCTTCTGGCTAAAGCCTGTAATGACTGCCCACTACAGGCAAGTTGCTAGGTTTCAGGTATTTCCGTGGTCACCTGTATTTCCATCTTTGCTTCTTTTTCTTTCTGCCGTGTTACATATTCAATGTAGATGATGTAATGATGCAGTGGGGCACCTATATGTTGCATCTTCGATGTTTCCTAATTCGTTATATGTCAATTTTTGAGCTAACTATAGCTTC
The DNA here is from genome assembly GCA_015847255.1 of Hyparrhenia diplandra. Classification (NCBI taxonomy): domain Eukaryota; kingdom Viridiplantae; phylum Streptophyta; class Magnoliopsida; order Poales; family Poaceae; genus Hyparrhenia; species Hyparrhenia diplandra. Next base: position 101,064 of record JADLZK010000138.1, read on the forward strand.
CATTTCCTACTTTGGTTTCTTCACTATATGACTATAGTACTGTTTGTTTATCCCACCTCTTCTATTTCAACAGTCCTGGTACTGTAATTGTACTCCTACTAAAAGCTGCCAGGCTGGAATTACTTGGACTGTCCGAGACATCCACCTACTTTGACATACTACGCGTGAGTGCTCCACCTATTCGAGTTCTTCCTATCCATCCATAGGCCAGAATATGAATAAACTTTATTTGATCTTGGTGCCTAAATAGTTATTGATACAACCATGTACGGTCGAACCCATTTCCAGCTCCACCAAGAGATTCACTTTGTTCAACAGATTATTTTCACTGTGATAGTTCAACTATTTTCAATGGGCAGAGATTTCCTAGGAGCTCAGTGCTGAGAGCACTCGGATTTCTTTGAAGGCACAGCAGGCAGAACCCCAATGACCCATCATGTCCTGAGCCAGCGATGCGGCGACTAGCAAACCAGATAGTGTTCCTTCCAGATAACGGGGAGTAGCACTACACTAAAAACAAAAGCTGTCGCTTCCAAACCCAACCTTTACTCCTAGCCTTTCTTTGTTTCAAATTTTCTATTTCTTTGAATAATTAGAAGTTCCTTTGGATCAGCATGAAAAAGATGAACAACAGCTTGCCTGGGTGTCGTAGCCCTGCGGCAACTGGGAGATGAAGTTGTGGGCGTTGGCCGCCTTCGCCACCGCGACGACCTCCTCGTCCGTGGCGTCCTCCTTGCTGAACAAGGTGTTCTCCCTGATGGACGTCGCGAAGAGCGCCGGCTCCTGGCTGACGAGCCCCATCTGCGCGCGCAGCCACTTGAGCCGCAACCGCCGGATGTCCACGCCGTCCAGGGTCACCTCCCCGGCTGCAGGGTCGTAGAAGCGCTCCAGCAGCGCGATCACCGTCGACTTCCCTGACCCGCTGCCGCCTACCAGCGCCACTGTGCGCCCTGCCGGCACGCGCAGGTTGAAGCTCACGAAGATCGGGTTCTCCAGCCGCGACGGGTAGGAGAACTCCACATTCTTGAATTCCACCTCACCGGCGACATTGGCTAGCTCCTCGCCGGTTTGGCTCTCCGAGTCGATCTTGGGCACCCGCCGGATCACCTCCCTAATCCTCTCCGCCGCTGCGCTTGCCTCCGCGAAGTACTTGATGTTGGACAGCCCGGACCCCAGCGCTCTGCACTTGCATGGTTCTTTAACGGTACACAATTCTAAGAAAACAAAATTAAGAATGCAGTTAGGTTTGCAGCTAACTAGCTAGTGTTACATACGTTCCTCCGATGTTAATAGCAACGTTGACGGAGTGGACGGTGCCGCCCTTGGAGCCGTGGTACATTACCAGTCGGCTGCCGTACCAAATGCCGAAGGCCAAGATGGCGTAGCTGATGCCGTTGCTGCCGAGGGCCACACCTTTGGTGAGACCCTCCTTGATCCCGAGCCGCGTTGACTCCTCGAGAGCGGCTGAGAACTGCGCCATGGTGCTCTTCTCGGCCACGAACGAGTAGACGGTGCGCACTGACGACATGGCCTGTTCTGCACTGGCGCCCGGGCGCGTGTACTGCTCCCTGATCCGGCGTGCAAGGCCGATGTGGGCACGGCCGTAGAGGAAGCCGGGGATGATGAGCAGCAGACCGAACGGCAGCCCCACCAGGGCGAGCCGCCACAGCAGCACAAACCCGACGGCATAGCTGCCCAGGAACGTGGTGACGTTCACCACGAAGTTGGGCACCTTCTCGCTCAGCATGTCTTGCACGGCCAGGCTGTCGTTGGAGACGCCGGCGATGACCTCCGACGTGGAGCCGACCTTGAGGTCGAAGTACTCCACGTCCTGCCGGAGCACTGCCCTCAGGTACCGTGCCCGCATCCGCGACGCCTGTCGCTCGGCCGTCCGCATCCAGCAGTACCCCTCTGAGTCAGCGAGTGTCAGAGTTAGCTGGCCATGCCATTGGCATGCATGCAGCCATATAATATATGTGCAGTGTGAGGAGCTCACGCAGGAACGCCATGATCAAGTTGGCGGCCGCCAAGATGAGGAGATGCCTTGTGTTCTGGTCGTACATATATATTGATATATATATATGGAATTATTAAGCGATATGGCATTCACATAATGTTGACATTCAGAGAAGTCAAAATCAGCTTCTGGCACTTGACCTTTTTAAGAAAAAGAGTATGAGTATACAAGGTCGCGTTCGGAAACCGGACCAGGCAGTCTACTGTTCACGGGCCAATAAGTTCACCGAGCCCAATTTCAGTTGTTCGAGTCCAATTCAATCAAGATTCGATTCAAACTCCTTCAACTTTATGGGAAACTTGTAGGTTATGTTTTCAGAAAGTTTTGTACTTAATAAGAGCACCCTCTCTCTCTCTCTCTCTATATATATATACACACACACTATAAGATCACATCTAATTGAGGTTATCCAATACAATCAATCAAAGTCTTAGTCTACCACTACTTTTTCCTACTTTTGGCTATTCCAACCTCTTTGCTGACCAAGACCTCTCTCAAAACGAGATTCGTTGGTGTTCTAGGTGGTTTTAATGATTCTAGAGCAACCCCATTGTGTTGCTCCTCTACCGGTCTTCCCAGCAAGTGTCTATGGGGTCATTAGTAGGCGAAGAACGGACGCCTACATTGCACGGCGGATTGGCTACCGGTTTTCGGTACCAAACCTGAGCCTAGCTAGTAATGTGCCAAATTGGCTTTAAATTTCCTCAAGTGAGCTTGGAACCAGAGGGCTCTCATTGTTGATTATCTATACGTAATCTAAGTGCTAAAGTCTGTGAAAGTGTTTGTTGGATTGCACTTAAGTTTGATAATAGTTAGTTATATCAAAAAAAAAGTCAAAGGCTTGTTGTTTAATTAAGTGTTTACATTCTGATCGAGTAAGAGTGGCTATGGTAGAATAGTTCATGAGGGCATCTATGGAATGAATGAATCAGCTCTGAAAATGAAGTGTTGCTTTGGCCGGCTATCTTCTTGTGGCCTACAATGATTGTAATTGTCCCCATTACTATACTAGGGATGCGAGGATCAGTGTCAACGGTTTGACAATATTTATATGGTGCCTGCCTGCTATGATGATACGTCCTATTATCAATCTATGGTCATTTCAAGAATGGTGTAGATTTCAATGGAAAAGTTCATTCATCATCATCTAAGGGAAATCGCTTCATGTTGGTTGATACGGATTACAACATAAAGTAGATAGGAGTTGAACCTCTGAAAATATGACACAGAAGGAAAAAAAATGAATTCATCACTAAGAATATTATTCATGAATTCAACCTCCCAACTTTAATTACCAAATCAAGGAACATTTTTTTTATCAAGGAGGTATGGGATTTTTTTTTTTTTATCAAGGAGGTATGGGAATTTTCTTATCATTTAAGATTAATAAGTTGCTCTGTTCTTCTCCATATTATGCCCAAGCTAATAGTCAAGCTGAGCCTTGTAACAAAACATTTATCAAGGTTATTACAGAAAAGGAGAAATTGAGGATAGTACCATGAGATGGCACAAAGTTTATTTGACTGAAGCTGTATGAGCTTGTCGTATGTCAAGACATGTAGAATTAGTCTTTTTGAGCTGGTATATCGACAGAAAGTTGCGTTGCCTAAATCTAGATGCATATAGATTGGCTAACAAAAATGATATATCTTCTATTATGTATTATGCATATAGAGAGGGACAAAGCTCGAGTTGCTTGGGCTTATAACAAAAAAGGTAACAACAAATATTTTTAAATTAGGGAGTTGGTGTGTAGAAAACTATTCTATCACTTGGAATGAAAAGTAACAAGTTTACTTAGTGGTTTCCAAGTTAGGAAGGTTCATATATAAGGTGATCAAAGTTATGTTTGGAAATTCTTATTCCTATATATACTGGAGATATGAAAGGTGTTCGTGTACCTGCACTGCATAAAGCGGCCAGAGCTGGTTTCAGCTGTCCTAGTATATTCAACCCATTCAATCTAAACTCCTCAGATCTTGTAGGAATTTACCGATTATATTTTGTGAAGATTTTCTAATAAGATAAGACCATTCTTTTTCTATATATATACGACAGAACTTAATTGACTGAGATTTTTTAACACAATCTATTCAAAAAAAATCAATCTCTTGATGTGTGTGGTACTGTGACCCGATCGACGTCATAACATGGCTAATAATAACTCGGATTGGAGGTCTGAGTTGTATATATGCATGATAATACCTCCTGATTCATCCTGGACGTGAACTGCTGAAGGTGGTCAGGGCCGCTGCCGATGTCGTTGAATATGCGGGCGCCGATAGCAATCATAATCGCCGTCGCGATGCCACAGCCCATGGCGCCCACCAGCCCCAGCACCATGAGCGCTACGTCCACGGCGTCTGCGTGCATGAACACTGACGCCAACGACCGTAGCCGCCGCAGCGACGGCACCGTCTTCGTCTCCACGGTCCCCGATGGCCCGTCGTCCTTACCCATGTCCAGCGAAATGGAATAGCTAGTATAAAATAGACGACGACATGAGGGATTAAGTAGGGGACGACGCACAGCGCGCTCAATGGTGCTGCTTGCATTTGTTTAATCGGATTACATCGCTCTGTTACGTCATAATTAACATAGTTTTGTTACGCTATACCTTTCCTTCTTTGGTTAATAAACTGTCATTCAGGTCAACTACTCACTCCTGCTGCATAAACGACAATGGTGGCATCTTCATACTGTTTCACGGATGTGCTGCAGACTGCAGCAGTATAGATTCTGGTGTAGCTAGCATAATGGATTGGATACTAACCATAGTCGTTAGGGTAGTCTGCCATTGGTGGTCGTCGAGAGAACCCCTATCCCTATCATCTGGACACCGGGAAGAACCTGTTGTCGTGTGAAAGAGGAACAGCGGTGGCCTTCGTCCCGTCACTTGATCAGCGCCCGTCAATCAGATCGTAGGAGAGGACCACCATGCTTTTGACTATGAGGCTAGGCAGTTTTGCATCCGATTGTTCAGTAAGGTCATATTCAGGCTCCTATTTTACTTTCGAGAGTTTGTGGGTAGAAACCAACTCAAGGAGTACTCCTACGCAAGCACTCAAATTTCTTTTTCAAGTTCTCATTACTACCTTCCTAAGAGCATCTCCAACAGTTTGCTAAAATTCACTTGGCAAATGTTGTGATTTTTTTTGTCACAGTACAACGTAGACGTTCAACACGCACGCACACTCACCCCTATGAACACACGTATGTAAACCCTACCCCTATGAGCACCTTCGAAGGACTGAGCCGGCAAATCTTGAAATTCCGAAGTCACCACTGGCGCCTCGCTATCGACGGGAACGTCGCCTACCACTTAATGCACAGCGCCGGAAAATCCTGAAATAAATCCAGGATAAAGTGTCGCACCCAGGATTTGGCAACTTTGTAAAATATATACCAAGTGAAAAAATGACTCTCTCCAATAGTTTGCTATTTGGACTTGCTAAATAGAAAAAGTGGACCCACATCATACCCAACCCAACTGTCCGCGGTACTGCGATCTGTTTCCCGTCGCGCCGTGCGTGAGTCTTCTTGTCCTCGCGCGCGTGAAGGGTTGCGCCGCCGCCGTGGAACGTCGTCCATCATCGCTCGCGGCTGTCCATCGGAGCTGGCTACGTTGCCCATCGATCGTCGCAGGTGGCCAAGGCGCCCATCTCAGATTGAGCAAGCCAAGGCGCTCATCTCCTCCCATCGGGTCATCAAGGTGATCCAGGTTTTGTTACGGAAGTCTACATCATATATGTGCATAGTGCTACTAATGTTTGTTGACCGTGAGTCTAGGTCTAGATCATATATGTATATATATATATGTGTGTGTGCACAGTGCTACTTGCTTGTTGACCGTGAGTCTAGATCATATACAGAACATGACGGATGCAAGGGCATCTTGCATCTTTGATCGACTATTTATTATCTTGCATCTTTATCGGCCAGGAATCATGCCTAGGAAGAGATCCCGTGTGCGAAGACAATTGGATGATTCATCATCCGACGACGATGACTCTCTAATTTTATCATCTGCTGCTGCAATTATGCAATCCCTTTGCAACGAAAAGGGAAAACCTGGTGGCTCTGTCCATGGTCATAAGGTTGTTTACCGTGATAGAGAAGGCGGGCACCAAAGAATGTTTCAAGATTATTTGGCGGTGAATCCAACATACAGCCCAGAATTATTCCGTCGAAGGTTGTTTTTTTTACTTCAGATTGCTTTGTTGTATGTGCTTAAATATTATTCAAGTTAATAAACTTTAGTTTATTTTTCCTTCAGGTACAGGATGTCTAGGGAACTTTTCGTCCGCATAATGAATGCTGTAGAAGCACATAATGATTACTTTGAGCGGAGACCCAATGCGGCCGGTGTTATGGGACTGAGTTGCTTCCAAAAAGTCACTGCCGCAATGCGTATGCTCTGTTATGGGGTTCCAGCTGATGCGACAGATGAGTACGTTCGCATTGCCGAAAGTACTGCACTTGAGAGCCTACGTGAGTTTGTTACTCCCATTGATGAAATTTTTGGAGATGAATACCTCAGATATCCCAATGCGGTGACACAAAGACGCTTACTAGCAATTGGTGAGCAAAAAGGTTTTCCAGGAATATTAGGGTCCCTCGATTGTATGCATTGGGTCTGGAAGAACTGTCCATATGAAAAACAGGGTCAGTACAAGGGACATGTTGAGAAGCCCACCATCATTTTAGAGGCTGTTGCTTCGGATGACCTTTGGATATGGCATGCCTTTTTTGGAATGCCAGGGTCTCATAACGACATCAATGTTCTTGATAGGTCTCCTTTGTTTGATAACCTGGCGGAAGGTAGAGCTCCAGAAGTGAACTATTCCATCAACGGTCATGACTATACAATGGGATATTATCTTGCAGATGGTATATACCCCTCATGGGCTACTTTAGTTAAGTCCATTACTCTTCCGATGGGGAACAAGAGGCAATATTTCATTTAAAGCGCAAGAAGCAGCGGGGAAGATGGTTGAGAGAGCTTTTTGCGGCACTTCAAGCCAGGTTTGCCATTGTTCGAGGTCCAGCTCGCATTTGGGACATGGAGACATTAACATCGATCATGAGGGCTTGTGTGATCATGCACAACATGATTGTAGAAGACGAAGGTTACGTGGTCGATCCTAACGAGCGTTTTTGAGAAAAGTGGTGAAAATGTTGAACCTGGTCGTGGCCAAGCTACACGTACACTTGATGAATATATTGAGGCGCACAGAAAGATCCGAGACAAGGACACACATGTTCAATTAAAAGAAGACCTCATCGAGCACCTATGGAACCATCATCCAGATTTATATTAGTTGCATATTAATTGTTTTAATTGGATTAATATTTCGTCTTGTCAAAAATTTGTAATAGCATTTTCTTTTTGTGAGCTAAACATGATGTAAACCTGATGAACAGGTTCATTCATTTTCTTTTTTCAGCTAAACATGAGGTAAACCTGAGCAACATGTTGCTTGCAATCACGTTGATTTCCCGGCCATGCATGGTTCTGTCCCATCATGTGCATTTGCCGGCCACGACAACAAGCTGAGAGCAACAGGTTTATTTGTCGGCCATAGGTTTATTTGTCGGCCATACTATTTGCCGGCCATACTTGCAGCGAATTGATGAAACAACAGTACCATCCACGGCTTTATAATTCAATGTATTGATGAAACAAAGCATATGGCTCTTTTATCAGAGAACTAAACAGTACTTCAACAATGCTATTGATGAAACAAAAACAATTCTGCTGAATTCTAAATAATAACAGTTGTGCTGAATATAAAGACAAAGCAAAGGTTTCATAATTCAAGGACTCTTATGACTAGAACTAAACTTAATTTTCGAGCATCTTTCTTCTGCATCTTCTCAATCCATTCGCGCTGCACTGGGTTGAGGGATGTCATGTCCGCGAACATAATTTCTCTTTGCTCTTTTATCAACTTTGCTTCAGCAAGTTTGTGTTCCGCGTCAGCTTTCTTTTCCTCAATTGTCACTCGTTTCTTCTCTAGCTCTAGTGTTTCTTTATCTAGGACAAGAGACTCCATGAACCTCTCCTTTCTTGCCTTCTCCTTTTCCTTGTCTATTTCCTTCCTCTCTGCCATCATCTTCTCCAATGCCTCCATGCAAGCTTCAGCACCTCCTCGCCTTAAATTTTCTTTAGCCTTCTTGACCCCAATAGGCCTTTTCTTTGCTTGGCTTTCTAAACCATTGCTGGTGGCAGCTTCAGTGTTTGTGCCTTGATCATTGTTGCCGCCTTCTTCATCCCTAAGCCTGGCCACCTTTGTGGACTTCTTCTTGTTCTTGTTTTCTGCTAGTTTCTCTTGCTCAGCAAGTTCTATCATCTTGGTTGCCCACTTGTCTTCACCTTTCAAAATATTCCAACAATGTATAAGAGTAAATTTTCTTTTGTCCTTGTCTTGTGAAGTGTACAGCTTGGATGCTTCTGAAATCTGTCAAAGGAAATTGTAAATATGTTTAGTGTACTCAAATAAAACAAACTGAAATATTTGGATTAAACATAACATACCTTGTCTTGGATAGTTTGTCCACTTTGATTCCTACGTTTAATAGCCTCGTAGCATGAACAAAACTTGTTTACTTGAGCCTGAATTGTCAGCCACCTATGCATGATGGAACTTTCGGTCCTGACAGAAGTAGTTTTCTTGTTCTTCTCAAAATAAGCATGGACTCTAGCCCAAAACGTGGTACGAGATTGATTAGCCCCATTGATGGGATCTTTGCTAACATTCAACCATCCTGCACAAACAACTTCGTCTTCCAAGTAATGAAAATTTTTGGTCCGCTTGGTTCCCTTTGTACTACGACTTGCCACAACTTCCACATCGAGATCTTCATTAGTCTGAGCTTCTTGGGAGATTGGAATGGTGAGCTCGTCCAAACCAGCAATGTTCGCATCGTCTCCATTCAGAAGAATGTCCGACAAGAAAGCATTATCTCCTTCGGTCTCCATGAGTCTAAAAAAACAAAATAATACAAATGACAAGAATGCATCGGGGCAGCAAATCCATGGATCAGCCACCTAGCTAGTCATGGATCAAACAAGTACACCATCGTAATCTAGTTATGGATCAGCCACCTAGTCATGGATCAGGTACCATGGTGATCAGGTACGCCTAGTCATATATCTATGGATGAACCTGTACGATGACTGCATATATATATGAGCAACTCTCACACAACTGCGATGGTTGCATATCAAAACATACACACAACCTGTACGATGACTGCATATCAACACATCTATGGATCAGCCTACGATGACGAGAACTGATATACCCTAGCGATCGCAAGAAGCACTACTGTGACACGCAGAAACCTAGCATCCATCTCTTGGCCAATAATCGTGATGGACATCATATGAGTACAGAGAACTGACAAATAACGTGATGAACCCTAGGAGATCGCAAGAAAACCAGCGGCGGTGCCCTGAACCCTACCCAAACTGAAACTGGCGGCGGCGCCCTGCTCGCAAGAACACAAAGCTGATGGCGATGGACTGCCGACTGCCGTACCTAATGGCGATTGTAAACTGCAGTACCCGATCGACTGCTCGCACGCAGGACCACAGAACTGATGGCGATCGCAGAACACAGAACCCCATAACAGAGCATACGCATTGCGGCAGTGACTTTTTGGAAGCAACTCAGTCCCATAACACCGGCCGCATTGGGTCTCCGCTCAAAGTAATCATTATGTGCTTCTACAGCATTCATTATGCGGACGAAAAGTTCCCTAGACATCCTGTACCTAAAGGAAAAAATAAACTAAAGTTTATTAACTTGAATAATATTTAAGCACATACAACAAAGCAATCTGAAGTAAAAAAAAAACAACCTTCGACGGAATAATTCTGGGCTGTATGTTGGATTCACCGCCAAATAATCTTGAAACATTCTTTGGTGCCCGCCTTCTCTATCACGGTAAACAACCTTATGACCATGGACAGAGCCACCAGGTTTTCCCTTTTCGTTGCAAAGGGATTGCATAATTGCAGCAGCAGATGATAAAATTAGAGAGTCATCGTCGTCGGATGATGAATCATCCAATTGTCTTCGCACACGGGATCTCTTCCTAGGCATGATTCCTGGCCGATAAAGATGCAAGATAATAAATAGTCGATCAAAGATGCAAGATGCCCTTGCATCCGTCATGTTCTGTATATGATCTAGACTCACGGTCAACAAGCAAGTAGCACTGTGCACACACACATATATATATACATATATGATCTAGACCTAGACTCACGGTCAACAAACATTAGTAGCACTATGCACATATATGATGTAGACTTCCGTAACAAAACCTGGATCACCTTGATGACCCGATGGGATGAGCGCCTTGGCCTGCTCAATCTGAGATGGGCGCCTTGGCCACCTGCGACGATCGATGGGCAACGTAGCCAGCTCCGATGGACAGCCGCGAGCGACGATGGACGACGTTCCACGGCGGCGGCGCAACCCTTCACGCGCGCGAGGACAAGAAGACTCACGCACGGCGCGACGGGAAACAGATCGCAGTACCGCGGACAGTTGAGTTGGGTATGATGTGGGTCCACTTTTTCCTATTTAGCAAGTCCAAATAGCAAACTATTGGAGAGAGTCCTTTTTTCACTTGGTATATATTTTACAAAGTTGCCAAATCACAACATTTGCCAAGTGAATTTTAGCAAACTGTTGGAGATGCTCTAAGGAAGTCCATATATTATGTTGTGACTGTTTCCTATCAACCCTCGCGCGCGTGACAACATGGAGGGTTCCTTTCACGCACACTTCACCACTGGACACCCGTCGACCGTGGTGGTACGGACTACAGCCAAACAACGCCCTCTCATGCAAAATTGTGTCTCTTAGCTTCGTTCTCTCCGGTCCTAGCGGCCGGTGCAGGAGTCCTTCAAGACAGCTACACTTCCGCAACCATCCTTAGGCGACTTCCGACTCACTATGGTCATCTCCTCCCCAACATGATCCTACCTAGTGTGGCACCCACTAGCTAGCGCAACTCTCCTCAACATGGCCTTTTCAAACCTTAGTGTGACTCCTCTTTGACGCAACTCATACCGATGGTGCGCAGCAGGGACGAGAAGATACAGAGATGGGAGTAAATAAAAAAAAAAGGAATAAGAGTTATGTGGTTGACTAGTGGGTCCTAAGCAAGTAGGCCCTGACTTAAGGGCAATTGTTGGAGTAGAGCCCAAAAATAGGGTTCTGAAAAGCAAAGGAAGCCATCAATTCCCATATAAGAGCCATGTTTTAAGGATTATTGTTGAAGTTGCTCTCGTGCTAAACAATCCAGTTTACATCCTTGCAACCCAACCCATAGGAGCCACATAGTTTCAGCCCAACTCATTAGCTGTTTCTCAATGTTACTACACAAGTGTTGCTTGATTAAGTCACAACTAACACAATATATAGGATTTCCTTTTTTTTTTTTTAAGAAACTGGAGGGGCCTAAGCCCCTACAGGAATTTATTAGAGCAAAATAATTGTGGACGTAGATTCAATACCTTTTGCATATCTATGCACCATCTAAGATCCAAAGGTTCCTAACGTCTACAATTGATTCAAGCCTTCAAGGTGACAAGGACTTGTTTCTATGACCAGCACGCATATGGAAGCACTCTAGGAGCATTCATGCACTATTGCCATGTTGTGTCACCTTACACAACTTTCAGAGGTGGAGGTTTCTTAAGCCTATACTCCAGATTCTGAGAACAACGTGCGCCGTTGGTTTGTGTGCCCACTAGAATCCATGGGCATTTTGATGTGCACCACAGAGGCCTTTTTGTGAAATTTTGCCCTTTTCAAAAGAAATTTCAAATGCATCCCCGTTTTGAAAATATTTGCATCAGGTATCCCTTTTTTCGCGCCCGCCGTGAGCATTATGGCGATATTTACTATGTCGGCGCCACATGCATTGGCGTGACAAGGTACGCACACATTCCACGGCATCTCCGACGTGGAAAAGCTTGTCGCGCCAATGCATGTGGCGCGGCGGTACGATCTCGTCGCGCCACCGGGATTGGCGCGACGAGACTGAAGTTCTTTGTAAAAATCATAACTCTCTCATACGACATCGGATGAAGACGATTTTTATATGAAAATTGCCAGCTCTCGACGAGATCTACAACTTTCTAGTTTTGAGTTTTTTTCATTTGACAAAGTTAAGGTGCTCAAAAAAAATATATAATAGTTTAACTCACAAAAAAATTAGTATATAATAGCTAAACTAGAAAGTTTTTTTTTTGAGCACCTTAACTTTGTCAAATGAAAAACTCAAAACTAGAACGTTGTAGATCTCGCCGAGAGCTACAATTTTTATAAAAAAATCGTCTTCATCCGACGCCGTATGAGAGAGTTATGATTTTTGCAAAATTTCAGTCTCGCCGCGCCAATCCCGTGGCGCGACGAGATCGCACCGCCGCGCCACATGCATTGGCGCGACAATCTTTTTCCACGTCGGAGACGCCGTGGAATGTGCCGCACCTTGTCACGCCAATGCATGTGGCGCGACATATAGTAATACGCTACCGCCCACCGGCCGACAAAAAGGGATACCGATGCAAATATTTTCAAACGAGGGGATGCATTTGAAATTTCTTTTGAAAAAGGGCAAAATTTCACAAAAAATACCACCACAGACTAAAATCATTCACACTATCACATTCCACCTTGGGCTCATGCATGCTCTCTTGTGTCGCACTGTAGTAACCGGGATGGGTGCGGACCATGTATTGTTGACGATAGTCGCCGCCACGCCCTCGCTACCGGTTGGTTGGCACCACTACAAGAAATGTGTAGGTTTATGGCGTTTAGGGCATGATATCAGGTCAAAAAGTCACTAAATCAACTAGTTTATGACGATTTCTTGAGGCATCCGAACTTAGTGACATAAGTAAATGTATGTCACAAAAATGTCTTAATGCTAGTCTAATTATATGTTATGACAATATTTTCATGTCATAAATTATACTATGCAAGGATGGGGTGTCATAAGTTATTTTATTAATTTTATTAACATTGTTGTCCAAGGTGGCATGCAGGCTAACTACCAACACGGGTCTAATCCTATATCATTCTAGTAATTGACAAGCCAACTAAATCAAGATGTATATAAAATATGTAAATATTATATATTGCTAATGAATGTCTTTTTTATGTTTGCAAATTGTGTTGTTGGGCCTAATAAAAATATTATGGGTTATGGCCCAAATAAGTTTTGGGTAGGCCCTAAACAACAATGAAAAATTATTGTGTGGGCTCATGAACTGATTAAAAAAAAAAAACCTTCAAGGTAAGAATTGAGATAGGCCAAAATTTAACCTTAGTAAATGGGCGTATCCCACTATAAGGCTGCTAGTTTCATGGGTTTGGTGTAAGAAACCGTGACTTAAAATCAAATGTCAAAAAATCTTATGAGTTCAAAACCAACGTCATAAATTTGTGACATCAATATGTAAACAATAAACCATAGTTTAAGGCATGCTTTTTTTTTTTTTTGCGTAAAGGCGTGTGGTTTTTTACGTAAGCATTTTCGTCAACCGAAAGTGTCATAAATATTAACTTATGATATAATTGACAACAAAATGACATAAACCAACATGGTGCACTATGAACTCCATCATCTGCCTTGGATCCATAGACCACAACCTTATTGCATCCATAGACCACCCTTGATCCATCATCTTAGCAATTCCAACAAAGGCATTTTTTAGTGTACTCATGTCCATAGTCCACCTCAATTCATATGTGTTAGAGTGAATTAGGGTGGAAAACAATTTAAGTTTGATGATCCCGATCTACTCCAACACACGTGGAAACAATGGAATGAAGTCAATACGACTACATCCAAACAAGCCCAAAAGGAGTCCAATGTGGCATGGCATGCATGCCCACCATTTACTATGCATGCAGCAAAACACGACAATTGGCATGGTCTGAACTGCCAGTCCGGGCTCGACCACGTGTTATATAGGATGGCGCAAGAGCCCACCACCAAACACTCTCGTTTGCATTAGCAAAAGCCTAGCTACCTACATAATATATTCTTTTCTATTTTTGGATTTGGCTAGGAATTCAAGTTACGTTGTGACTTACTTGAGCAAAGTTATTGAATCCACCGCTTAGGTGTTGCAAAGAGAAAGATAAACATATAAAGAGAAGAGAGAGGGAGAGAGAAAATAAGATGTTATAGAGAAAATATACTATTCATCCCCCCACTAGTTGGAACCAAAGTTTTAAAAACCTCATTTCAAGTCATTTAATAAAAGCATTCTCTACACCTGGCCTCCAATAGTTTCTCTATATAACTCAACTCTTTGCAAAAAAAAAGGAGCATCGCTCTAATCACTTATGGTTGTTCCTTTCCAGGATGGATGGCTACTGCATATTATCATATAGAAATCAAATGAAAACCCTACTGAATTAGGCAAGCGATTATTCGCATCGTTGCTTAGGTGCTCTAACAAGCCGCAATTGGTTAGAGATTGGATCAAGTTCCAGGCTTTTTCAAAAGTGCCTTCCTGCTTACTTATACTTAATTGACTCGCATGGGCTTTCTAAAAATGTAGTTAAAGGAGCTGTCAAAAGTTTTTTTCCATCAAAATCTCTCACTTTATTCGTTTTTTAAGTACATCTCTCATTTTATTGCTGCCACATGATAACGGGACATGGAAAGTGAGGTCAACGTTTTGCACTTACCACCTTGGACTGGGCTTAGAAAACTCCACGACAGAAAAAAAAAAAAACATGGTATTCTCGGTCGATCCAGCTATCACTTGTATGGGCCGGGCCTAAACCGAACAGCACACAGACGGGTTATACCTCCTCGGAGGCGGAAAACAATTCTCGCCGCCGCCGGCGTGCAAGTGCGACGCCGCCGTAACCATCCCACCTTCTCACCGCGAGCCAGGGTAGCGTGGCCGTGGCGAGCTGTCCATCCGAACTCATCTCCCTCCCCCCATCCCATTAATCTCCACTCCACTCGCGAACTCGCCTGCCTCTGCCTCCGCCTCCGCCGCCGTGCGCCTGCCGGCCAAACAGGCTCCACGGCACGGAGCTACAAGGACGCCGACCGGATTCTCTCGATTCGACCAGGCGAGACGCTGGTACCTTCCTCACCACTTTCGTTACGCTGAAATGCGAGTTGTACCATAGCTATTTTTTTCCTCCACACGAGTGAATTCAAAAGGCATTATCATGCATCGACAGGGCCTTCAGTGGCTGAAATATCTAAACCGCAAGTTTTGTCGTACAGTTATGGTTATTATGAAATGCCAGTTTTGTCGTATGGTAGTTGCTGCCATTTTAGTTGGACATGCCCCCAAAATTAATTTGGTCATATATGTTCAGTTACAGGTTTAAGTAATGGTACAAATGTGGATGGGGGTACTTAGGAGTGCTACATGAGTTGTTTGCTTTTTATACTTTTTGTTGAGCATATATAGTTTTGTACTTATGTTAGATTAGAAATAGCGGGCTTGAATGTGTAGTTGATGAAGATTCTCTTTAACTTTAGCTCATCCTAAATCGTTTTAATTAGGATGTGCGCCTGAAAACTATATGCTGATACTCGGAAACACAGCTTTTGCTCAATTGATTGTTTTCTATTTTTTTTTCCTTGTTTGTATCTGTTCTGCGACCATGAATTTAGGAATATACAAATCTTCGTGGGCAATAGGAATAAAATTTTCAAATACATAATTCACAGAAGACTTAGATGAACTGAAAGCTATGTAATAATTTCGAACACACAAGTCAATAGAGAATAAGATGAAATAATACCTAATATACATCTTATCTGAGATTTTCCTCGCTGTTACACAACTACAATACATATTCAACAGTTAAATGAAGAAACTATGCTCGGCACACTTATGTGTGCTAATAGAACAATTGGGAAGAAAAACAACCCACTGTCCATAGAAATTTCAATTGCCTACTGGGCCATCTCGCGTTTTTCATCATCAGCAACAGCAAAGCTTATAGTCCCAAGCAAGTTGGGATAGGCTAGATATCTCTTCCAGGTTGATCCAAGTAATACATCATGTGAATGGGGCAGCAAATTTGTATGTGATGCTGTGTTCTCATGCAAAAATCTCAGTGCTGGTTGCCTCCTTGTTGCAAACTGACCAATCCGAAGTATGTTCCAGAGGGGCCCTTAGCCATAAGGGATGCATGTGTGCCCTTCTCCACAACAATTCCTTTCTCAAGCACAGTGATCTGGTCACAGTTCTGGATTGTGCTGAGCCTGTGCGCCACCACAATACTTGTCCTGCCAACCATCACTCGGTCCAATGCCTCTTGTACCACCTTCTCAGACTGGCTGTCCAGTGCACTTGTAGCTTCATCCAGTAGCAGGATAGCAGGGTTCTTCAAGATGGCACGGGCAATTGCAATGCGTTGTTTTTGGCCACCTGAAAGCTGCACACCCCTCTCACCACACCATGTGTCATATCCTTCCTTGAGGTTGCTAATGAAGTCATGTGCATTCGCTGACCTTGCAGCATTCTCAATTTCTGCTTCAGTTGCTGTTTCTGTACCATACACAATATTTTCTCTTATTGTACCTGCAAATAGTGTTGGTTCCTGGCTGACTAATCCAATATGTCGACGCAGGGCTCTGAGATTGTATGTTTTGATGTCTTTACCATCGATCTTTACTACCCCTCTAAGTGGGTCATAGAACCTCTCTATAAGCCCAATGATAGTCGACTTGCCAGAACCACTTTGCCCAACAAGGGCTGTTGACTTGCCTGGTTGGATGCTCAAGGAGAAACCTTTGAAGATAATCACATCTGGCCTTGACGGGTATGCAAAGTCAACTCCTCTGATGTCAACCTCACCTTTTAGCTTCTCTGGTTTGTACCCCTGAGGGTTATCAGGGTCAATTTCGGTTTCCCTGTCAAGAACAGCAAACACTGAAGCTACTGCATCAGCACCCTTAGCAAGGTCTGTGGTCATGCTACCTGCATCTGCAATCACACGCCCTGTGCTTACTAGTATCATGAAGGTCTGGAAGAGTGCCTTTGCAGTTATGTGATGCTCAGCCATGAGCCTGCCACCATACCAGAAATCAAGGGCCCATGTGCATGTCATTAGGCTCATGGAGGTGCCAAGGCCCAGTCCTGCAAACCATGACTGCCGGATGCTTTCCTTGCGTGGTCCATCTTGTGCTTGATCAAAGAGGCGTAGGATGCGCTCCTGGGATGAAAATGCAGTGATGGTGCGGAGATTGGAGACAGCCTCGGCTGCTAGCTTGCTACTTTCAGATTGTGCCTGTATTGATTTCTTTTTTTTTTTTTTTTTTTTTTTTTTTTTTGCGAAAGTGCCTGTATTGATTTCTTGGACATGCTCTTCAGTAAGACACGGCGAGCATAAAAGCAAACAATGATAAGGGGTTGCACTGCTATCATGACAAGGGCCAAACGCCAAGCGATCACCAAACCCATAGTGCAGGCTATGAGAACTGCAGAAACTGTCTGGATCACTAGAGCCATTCGATCACCCACAAGAGATCTCACCTGCCAAAAGAAGTATATGAATTGTCAGGTATTATTTTTGTATAACATGTATAAGCTTATCTTTGGTTTGTATACTTACGACGTTGGCATCCTTGGCAAGTTGTGAGCATATGGCACCACTGGAGTTTTCGTCACGGTCGAACCACCCAACCTCAAAAGTAAGGATTTTTGCAAGCATCTGTTCTCTCACTCTCTTGGTGAGGTATTCCCCCATGGCACCGAAGTTGTAATGTTGCCCAATATTGATCAAGAATGAGAGCACTGCAAGAGCAACAAAGATTAGTGCGTAGGTCCTTGTTTTTCCTTGATCTCATTATGGTCTGCCAAGAAGTAGATTGAGATCATGCTGCCCATGGCATATGCATATGCAGGTTGTATGCCTCCAAACACAATTGCACTGAAACTTCCCATCAGAGCCTGCTTCCACTCTGGTGCATTAAGCATCAGTAACCTTCTGAATGAAGGGACAGGAAGCTTTTGGCTTCTCGGCAATATTATCATTTTCTGCATCACCCACTGACCGTCCTGAGCTTGACCTGCTAGCTGCAGAGAACCTCCTGCTCATGCTGTGGCTGCTAGATTGCCCCGCCGCAGATGTACTTCCAGTTCCACCGACCTGATTGGCCTCCCTTGAATCTCTGGTCTGCTGAAGGCGGACAAGAGATGTGTAGAGGCCGTTCTCATTGGCAATGAGGTCATCATGGGATCCCAACTCCTTGACCTCACCGTATTGCATCACAGCAATCATGTCAGCATTCCGGATTGTGGAGAGTCGATGTGCAATGACTATGGTTGTCCTGCCAACAGAAGCCAGGTCAAGTGCCTCTTGCACAACACGCTCTGACTCTGTGTCCAATGCACTTGTGGCTTCATCAAGGAGGAGGATCTTGGGTGACTTAAGTATAGCTCTCGCAATAGCAATCCTCTGCTTCTGTCCTCCAGACATTTGGACACCACGCTCACCCACCTGTTTTATTTGAGACTTGGTGAGTATCACAGTGGAAACGATTTATTAGTTCACATAAGGAAGCATTCTAGTCCCATGTTTGTTGATTTACGTAATGTCAACATATTTATACTCTTCTTATCTGTCAATTATATTGACAAAATCATAATCAAAGTTTGCTTTCGTCGAGTACTGAGCTTAAATTCATTGTATCAACTGTTGTTTGTTTGACCCTGATTTTTCCATTTCAGAATTTGTTGAAGGTTAACTATGAAAATCAACTTGTACAGGATATTCAGATGTCATGCTGCTTGATGGCATCCTTCTAGCTTCTAGCTTCTAGCTTCTAGTGATGATGTGGGAGTAGTACTGCCTTTTTGAATTCTACATCTTGCTTCTTTTGAATGCTCTAGCTTAATAGTCTACTGTTTAAAAGGGTTATCCTATTCTTCTCTTCAAAAATTTACCTTCCTTAAGTTGTCTAGAAAACTTAGAAAAATCATTGGAAAGCAAAGGCTTTGTTTCTAGAGGATGGTCTGATTGCCCATCTTTAGTGACGAGATGGAGCATATGGGTAGACCTGTGGTTCCCTTACTTTTTCTTTGTGAACATGTTGAAAACTCTTGTGTTGTGTATATACATATAGATGACGATATTATTGAGGCCACTACACTGCTACGTTCCTCTCAACATTTTGTCCTCTCAGACTCAAATCTCACGCTTTTGTGTAATGCCATATTATGTTACCCACAACAAATTTGCTTTTGTTACTGATTGAAGCTCTCTCAGTGGCGAACAAAAGTTCACTGATGGGAATAGGCCTATCGGATAGAAACTGTTGCCTGTGATTTCTCAGTATACTTTTTCTGAAGTCAGGTAGCAAGATTACTATAGAAAATATTATTCTTGGAAAATACAAGGAAATGCTTATCCACATCAGACGTTTTAGCCATTTGCAGATATATTATTTTATTCTTGGAGCTAACTCACCCTATTGTTTCTGTTGTCACTTGTCAGTTTATCTTCACCAAGGTCACTCTCAGTCCTTCGACTCAGTCTCATACAAGTTGTTCAAGGCCAAAATAATTTTACTAAGTGCAGATAATGGTCATTTCTGAAGCAAACTGACATGATAAGGTGAATTGAGTGCAACTTTTCAAGTTTTTTCTTTGATATCTATCCATATTGATAATTGGAATTGGAATGGATGTTTAGTTATTTGTAAGGAACATCAATTACAAGGATATAGCTTTGTATTTTCAGGTTGGAAATCCCATTTATCTGTCTTCCAAATGTGTAAACCTTCTATTATATTTTGAGTTGACCATTCTATGTTTTTGTGACATGTATTTATTCCCCTTAATCAAACAAATGCCAAACTGTGGACTGAACTGAGCCACTAGTGAAATAATTTATTCCCCTATTTGTATGGATGTTAATATGAAATGACATTATAGTTAGCCCAAAAATATTTACTGTTTAAGTCACACTAGCCACTCTGTAATTCGAGATACAGGAATGCTACTTGTGCATTATTTATAGGAAATTAACCATATTCATTGAGAATTGTCATGGTTTACAGTACTGATTGTTGGCACAGCTTAACTGGTGCACTGCTAAAATAGAGCTGTTTCTCACTATCTAGGACACTTTCCTGTAGACTTTTCATGAATGCATGATTATGAACAATGGAAACGAAAGTTCAGTGGCAGTGGCCCTTTATTGTTGTCAAACTCACAATAATACAGGTTTCAAGTGTTGAAATACTCATCTCAGAGGATATTTTGGTACCTATCAGGTCATCTTGTTAGAGTTTTGTCCACATCAAAGTTTAATGTGCGCTAGTTTTCAGTGCCCCACATCAGGTTTGCACACAGTAGAATTGGCTTGTGATGGGGTCTGGCCATGAAAGAAACATTTCAGGTTTACATGCTTGCCACTGAGTCTGATATCATTAGATGGATCTTCCATTATCAGCTGTGGATGGCATCATCATGAAGACCCATGTTAGGATAGCTAAGCAGCCTGAAAAGTACTCTTTCCCCCTTTTTGTGATTAGTATCTTTCAAATCACAGTTTGTGATAGTGGCAACGATCTGGAATTTGGCTCCTTTTCGTGAATCAATTTAACTTTTTGTTTTACATATTGTAAAAGCCTCATGGTGTAGGGCAGGCCTCGTGCAAGCGGTAGTCTTACCGCCTGTGACCGAAGGTCCGGATTCCACTTGCAGTCTCCTCGCATTGCACAGGCGGGGTAAAGGCTTGCCACTGACACCCTTCCC
>JADLZK010000139.1:0-17983 GCA_015847255.1 Hyparrhenia diplandra
TTCGAGTTCAGTCAAATTTGAATTTGATTCAAATTTCAGTTTCCCAACCTATGCTATCCAACCACCATTCAACAACACACTTAGGATCAAAAACATAAATTAAAAAATTAAATCACTCTAAACTTTCTTAAGCACAAGCATTCCTAAAAAAATATAAACTAAATTCTAATTCAATGCATTTCATATTTTTCTAATTATGCATGCTTTATGATAAACATGATGACATGGCAAGATTTTAGTTGAGTAACACCAGGGGTGTTACACGCGGCTGAGCTTCGAGGGTGGGATGTCACCGCCGCCGCCGAATCCGCCCGCCCTATCGTAGTTAGAGGCTCGATGGAGAGCGAGAGGGAGAGGCATCTTGCCGCCATCACCGGAGATCGAGATGAGAAGGAGTTGTCCGCTCGCCGATAGTGGTAGGGGAGGAGCCGTCCCGCTGGTGGGGAGTAGGAGAGGAAAGGGCATGTGAGGGAGGGCCATCGGTGAGGATGAGAGAGATTTGAGAGAATGAAAAGTTCCTTTATATATATAAGCCCGATAGGATAGTATGGGCGCGGTTTTTCGTGGGCTTGCTGGTCCTCGACCTACTAACCGAGGCGGGCCTTATAAAATGGTTTTATAAGTGGCCCGCCTCACGATAATAAAGGCGTTAGCCAAGGCGGTTAATAAGTATTAACCGAGACGGTTGTTTTGCAATGCGCCTTGGTTAATCATTGATTAACAGAGGCGGTTCTTGATTGCGGCTGCCCTGCGAATAGCCGAGGCGGGCAAGCGGCCCAACCGCCTCGGAACCCATTTTTCGAAACGTCTTGTTAAATCTTTTGTGTAGTAGTGATCTTTGTGTCATGAAACAATCCTCTACAATGTAACTTTTACGTCACACATGTTCTGATTTGTCCAATCATTCACCTCTACTCACCCTGGATCCTGTGTTCTGCTTTCTTCCCCCTCCCCCACCTCCACCACAAGGGGGGCGAGCTCGGCATGCGATGGCGCAACCAACTGCGGTCTAGAGCTGCAGACGCCAGGGCGGGATGGACACGACGACATGCACATGCGATGGCGCAACCAACCTACGGTCTAGGGCTGCGGGCCGCGGGGTGGGGGGCGGCCATGCGAGTCTCCCACTAGGCTGCGCGTAGAGGATCCCCGGTTGCTGATGGGAAAGGAGTGCTTCTTCCCCAATGCGGTATCCTGTGGTTTCCACGGCCCGTTGCACGCGATGTAGACACGGTTTCTAACTTAGAAAGCGATTTATATGAGTTTTTTTCTCTTCTCTCTTCTTTAAATGGCTTACCACTTCAGCAAAATGCCTACGTGGTAAGATAATTAATAGACATAGAAACTATCTTTGGTTTTACACGTTAGGAGTGCCGTAAAAATAAAACTATTAAATTTGACGTCATGAACCTCGCCTATCTACGCCATGTGGGCCATTAAGCCGCTCGGCCTAAACGCAAACTGAATTGACGTCTGACTAGGACTGAAATCTTTTTTTTTTTTTTGGAGAAATCCCTAGACTGATGATCTCCGGAGATACGGACTGGGGTCCAGGCTCTTGCTCGGCCTACTCATGCTTGCTGTTGCTGCGCTCTGATGCGTCGTCAATTTTTTTTTTTTTTCGATGCCTCTCATCTGCTGCGTCGTCGTATGTTCGCGCTCGTCACACAGACCGTCGTCTAGGTGTGCAAGAGCTACCACCATGAGAGCCTCGACAAGGCCAACATCTCCGACCACCTCGAAGTCAAAATGGGGATGGGTCAACCTTAGGTTGAGCCGCAACCGAACCACCGTTCTATTTCCTGCACAGAGGAGCACCGGGCGATCCATTTAATTAAGTTTCTTGCACTAGTGGATATAATGGTTCGACCCAAATTACAAGCTTGTACGTGACCTGCCTGCCTGCCGGAGCTAACGTGTACATGGAGATTCAAATTACAAGCAGGTCTACGTACAGACCAAGTGGAGATTCAAATAACGTGTACGTACAGATTCCTTAGTGCATCATTCAAACAGAGAAATAAGGAATATATATATTAAATGGTTCCATATACTGCATAAATATAACAAGTTAAGGCCTGTTTGGTTCCAATGGAACTAAGGACTAAAATTTAGTTTTATTTAGTCCCTAAATTACTAAATAAGAGGACTAGAGACTAATTTTTAGTTCTATTTAGTCCTCAAATTAGTCCCTAGTCCAGACTCTTAGGAGGGGCTAGGGATTAATTTTTATTCTAATTAATTTCTAGTCCCTAGTCCCTGGAACCAAACAGTCCCTAAGATGGTGAAAAAAGGCTGTGTAGTAAGCGTAACTAGTCTCTACACCTAAGAGCAACTCCAACAGTTTGGTATTTGGGTTGATATTCTCAAATTTTGTCAAAAAGCTCCAAAAACTCCCTCCAACAGCTTTTAAAGATTTGGAGTTGGCAATTTATCGGCGTTGGTAAATCGTGGGCTGTGCGTGTAAAAATGCGCGCGGTCAGACCTTTGGCATTCACGGGCATCCGTGCGTATTAGAAGAGGTGGAAGGGTATAAACATAATTTTGTTTTTCGTCTCGGGGTTTTTCGATGTAAGTTTTCAAAGGTGAAAGGGCATGAACAAAATTTTATTTTTCTCTCGGGGTTCTCGATGTAAGTTAGATCTGAATTTGTCAAAGTGAATTACGCCAAACTGTTGGAGGTGAGCTCTTTTTTAACTTGGCATTTGAATTTAGAAGTTGACAAAGAAGGGTAATTGTCAAACCATAGATAAGGAACCGTTGGAGTTGGTCTAAAACATACCAAAAATATCGTCTGCCCCGGCTCCCATCGATTTCACCGCTCTTTCACCCCGACTCCCGTACCGCGCCCCTCTCCCTCCCTTCCCCGGCTCCCGGCACCCGCGCCCCATCCCCGCCTTCGCATCGTCGTTGCGACTCCTTCGGACCGCCCGGACCCCGCCCCGCTCCGCGTCCTGCCCGTCCATCCCGGCCCTCCCCTGGCACGCGACGACGACGTCCATCCCGCCCGCCGGTCCTGCCGTCCTAGAGCCGCGCGTCCGCCTCCTGGAGGCACCGGTGGTTGCCCTAGCTGCCCACCGCGCTCCCCACCGGCGACGAGGCATCGGTGGCGGCCCTGCTTGCTTTCCGCGCCGCGACCTCCCTTCTCCACCGTCTGGTGGCGACGGCGCCCTTCTCCATCCCCGGCGCCGCATCGTCCACCCCTGGCGGCTCCATCTCCCACCGGCGCCGCCCCCTTTCCTTACACCCTGCAATGCTCGACGAGCACGGGCGCCCTCTGGATCTCGCGGCGGCGCCCCTCCTCCCCACCTCGACGACGGCAGCGAGATCCACGGTGGTAGCGCCTCCTCTCCTCAAATTCGGTGGCAGTGGCTCCTCCTCCTCGGCCGGAGCTCTTGGATCTGGGGGCGACTCGCGGTTGACGCGCGGGCCAGCTACTTGCTCGGACGCTCCAGCCATGGCATCGTCCTTTCCCGAACCGGCGACGCGCGGCCACCCCTTCGCCTCCGTCACTGCCTCAGAGCTCGTCTCGCTCGACCTCTCAAGACGGAGGCCTTCCGCCGCGCCATCGGCGTACGCATCAAGGAGGAGGCAGAGATCATTGAGGGCGAGGTCGTGGAGATCTCAATCGACCGCCCTTTGTCGGCCTCTGGCGCTGGCAGCAGCTCGGTTGCCCCTTCCGGTGCTACTGGCTATACTGTGGCTGGTAAGTCAGGTCGGCTCACACTGAAGACCACAAACATGATTGAGGCTCTTGGGAAGGAGGAGGTGCAGAGTGGGGATGTGATTGTGCGCTTGACAAGGCCTCCGGGAAGGTTATTGGAAGGTCACAGGATTATGATGCCGTCGGCCCGCACACCAAGTTTGTCAAGTATTCTGATGGTGAGCTCCAGAGTCCAGAAGCGCAAGGAGGTCGTGCACTGTATTACTTTACATGAGATTGATGTCATCAACAGCAGGTACCTTCACACCCCTCTCCTATGATTTTTATCCCACATGAGATACAATTCAGTTTCCGTAACCTTAACAGTTCTGACAAGGAATCGACTGTGAACATTCAACATTCACAATGTGTTAATGTAGTACTGAATGATGTTAAGGGCAACTGATCTTGCAAATTGCAAGACTACAGCAAGAAATCACATGCCAGTGACAATATCATAGCAAGTAGGAGTGTTTCATATTTTACAAACAATGATAATATAAATTAACTTGCTGCTACCTGGGTTATGCTGAGTGCGAGTGATGGTTCATTTTTAGCTTCAAAGTTTCATTCTATTCCTAGAAAAATAAAATCTTTGCTGCAAAGGGATTTTTACAAGGTTCATGAACAATTCTTAACTCAAACTTTTTTATAGTTGAGTTCTGACTTCTCTTCCAGCAGAAAATGTAAAACTATGTTCTCTTGTTTGTCAAAAAGTTTTTTGTTGTATACCTGGCAACAATTATGCATATGTCCAGTGAACAAAAGATCATTTGACGGATATGCTTATCCATGTCTGAAGCTTTATTAAACTTATATTTCAATTCTAAAAGGTGTGTGCAGCAATGTATGGTTAATGACAAATGGTGATTCACTGGCCACTACCATTCCACACCCATCAGTTGTTTGTGTTCTATGCCAACGTGGTGAAGTATTGGTGCACTGGTGATAGATTAATCCTGCTCTGTTTTAGTGACTTGCCATTTTGGCCATCTATTTTGGCTGTGTCTCTGATTGCAATGCGGCTAAATTGTTTGGTACGTGAGATTTCTGGACGTTAATTACCTGCTTCTGCTTAATCCTTGCATATGTTTTTCAGAATTTAGATTCAGATCGAGGAACACTTTTGGAATGAGAAAGGTTAGCTTCAAAAGCCCTAATAGTCTTTGTACATTTGTCATTAACAGCATGTGTGTTTGCAGACTGTAGGTGTAATCAATATTGTGTTATAAAATGAAGATAAGTTATGAGCGTAGCTTAATTTATCACATATGACAGCATCAAGGAACTACTGCATTGTTGTCTGGTATGCAGCTCTTGACTGAAATTGGACGAGATTTGCTTATGCTAGCTTCTTTCCTTGCATGGCAGCGGCAGGCTGGAGTTTGGCAGCAGTGCTTATGGTGAGACCCTGCCGACAGTGCTTCATGGTCAGACCCTGCCGTCATGGAGGCCAGCGTCCAAGCGCAGGGCTGATGGTACCCAGGTCCACAACATGGTCGGCCACTAGGGGCGCGGCGACATCAAGCGTGCAGGCAGCAGTAACCCTAGGCCCTATGTCATGTGACCTGCGTGAATCACTGGTCGCGTTGATAGACCTGCTAACTAGATGAGATGTGCCTCGTGCTGCAATGAACCTCAAAAGAAGAACAGCTCATTACCTCAAGTGAGTTGAGCCTTCAAATCCCCATTGTTTCATGATCTCAGTCCTCATTTGTTTCTCAAAATGTCATATATGTATTTTGGCTTAGGAAATCAAACAAAAATAAAGAACCCAAGCCAATTCTTGAGTTGCGGCTGGACAAGATCCCAAGGCAATTCTTGAGTTTTCAGATGTCAGTATTATGAGCCAATCATAATGCTAATTTTTTGTTTGGTCAAGGCTAAGATGACTAAGGTATTTTGCTGTCGTAGTATGCTCAATATCTACTGAATCCACTCCTATCTCATCATTTTTGTGCAGGTTGCAGCAATATGATCACTTTGTAGCTGATTGCAACAATCTGATCATTCTTGAACAACTTACAAGGATGGCCGATACTATGAATAAGGGAGAAAACTTATGCTGACTTTGAATTTGGAATGGCCACCATGGATAACCTATGAATTATTTTTAGGTTAACCATAACTGTATGTTTGAACATTTTTTTTTCATATTTGGCTATTAAAATAAGATGCTCATGAATAAGTCAAACAAGCTAGAAAAAAATTTACTCAATCATGTGCTTTTTGTATTATGAAAGAAAAGTAGTCATTCTGGTATGTGTATCTTGAATTCATGATTGGAGCAGTCAAAAAAAAGGAGGAAAGTTCTATGCTCATAGCAACATATGGGTTTGAACAAAATTTTATTGCATATTGTCATGCTTTTCTTTTTTGCGACGGTATATTGTCATGCTTTTATTGTATTTTATTGGTTTAACATTATGCTCCCCGTTGCAACGTACGGGCATGTACGGGCATTTACCTAGTTCAATAAAAAAAAGGTTCTATGCTTTTGGGCTTGGACTGCAGTGGAAAGGCAAGCTCCTCTGAACCTGAGTTCACAACTTCTCAAAGCATGCAAGATCACACTACATTAAATTACAAGTTCTGAAAAAAGAGGTCAAAAGAAGAAAAAGAAAAACTACAGTGCCACCCACTACTGCAGCCTTGTAACAGACTTGACATGGTTTAAATTACAACTTCTCAAAGCCTTGATATGGGCATGTGTGTGCCCTTTTGCACTACTGCAGCCTTGTAACAGACTTGACATGGTTTATTGTTTCGCTAACCTGCAAATGAACTGCAAACAATTCAGAGAGACAAGAGACTGCAGCTGAACAAAGTTGTTCCATTGAATTGCAATTCTCATAAGTGTCACGGCAATTCTCATCAGTATAGGTATTAATATTATATCCCAAACAAAAAGGTACTATAATTGAACAAGATGTTCCATTGAATTGCAGCTGAAATGGCCACAATGCACTTATATTTTTAAATAAGGTTCCAGGGAGCATTCTGATTAATCCTGAATCCTAGTATCTGACCATATCCACTAGGCTCAGTCTGTGCAAACTATTTGCGTTGAAGGTAGGTTTATCTTTTGCTTTAACAAAGGTTCATAGTTTAGTAGATGAGGCATCCCATTTAATCACATACTTCAATGTTCAGAGAATAACAGTACATTCAGTACTGAACATGTACATTCAGTCAAGAGACAAGCACATTCAAGTCTATGCAAAAAAATAACAGGTTCCAAGTGAACCTGAACATGTTCAGAACACAGAGCCATAATTCAGAGGCACACACAGATTTCTCATTCAGGCCAAAATAAAATTGTAGGACATCTGCAGAAACTATATAGTACAAACAATAGGACACCTGCAGAAACTAGACAATCGATTCACAAAAAAACTGAAACACTAGGAGAACATGGGCACTAATAAATAGTAGAGTTTCTTAAGTAGTAGCAGTAATAGTCAAATAATCTCAACTTCTTCTCTTTCTTCTTCACAATTCATTGCTTTCATCCAGAAGATAACGATCAATCGACTCCATACTGAATTTGGTTGAACCAGAAGCATGGAACCAATCCTGTAAGCACATCAACTCCTCTACTGCAGTAAACTAACCAATTTGTATATTAGAATCAAGTAAACTAACCAATTTGTATGAACTCTACTGTAGTAACATTTTCTGGAAAAAAAATAATGTGCATTTGCTGAAATTAATGGAGAGGTAGGAGGCAGCATCCAATTTGTATGGACTTTGTCAAACAAACTTCTCACCTCAGAGACTGCAACACCGGTGTCGAAGTAGCAGTGGGGTGCAATACGTCAGGCGATAGAATCTCATCCCTAAGGTAGGGGGCCCTTGACGTGCTTCAATCCTGCTCTGGTTTAGTCTTGCTTCCTCTCTCACCTGCTCGTATACATTTTATACTGTGTTATCTACACAAACATAGCTGAATATAGGTAAACTACTGTATGTGTATCAGGAATTGACTTGTAATCTATGGAGTCATAAGTGACACTAAAATCAAACTAACACTGAATGCTAGTGTCTGACATATATATAATGTTACAAACAGCAGCACATGTAATTTCTTGAATGAAATAAAGGAAAGAAAGTTACAAACAGTAGCACATTTTCGTTCTATTTCAGATACAATGGTATACATGGAGCATATCTTATCATGAAGTAAAAACTGAACACCCATCTTGCATGAGAAAAACAATATCTGGGTGAAAGTAGAATATTTTTGGCATTGAAATTATTTTTGGCATAGAAAAACAATATTATGCTAGTGTCTGACATATATTATGCTAGTGTCTGAGATATAAGCGCATCAATTTGCTTCACTACACTCAAAGAAAAAGAGTAGTTCTTGGCACAAGCAAGCAATCTGATGTTCCTTCTGAATTGAAGACCACAGGCAAATATTGGAATGGTGAAGAAAAGACACAAGTTCAGCACATTTGCTAACTGAATGACTGAAACGAAATAAAACAAGGCACTGCCAGAACGTAGATGTAGCAGCCGCGGATGGGCACAAATGCTGAGGGTTCTTACCTTGGGAGGAGGAGGACGGGAGCAGGATGGCGCCGGCGAGCGAGTGCCGCGTGGTTCGTGGCCGGCAGCGCCCCCCTGCGAGAGTGCGATGACCTCGGCGTCCGGATCTGCGAACGCGGAGAAGCAGCGGCGGGTCAAGCAAGCCGTCAGAGGAAGCACGCGAGTCCGTCAGCGCAAGCACGTCGAGGGCGGGCACAGACCTGGTGTCCTGGGAGGTTCCACTCTTGACCGTAGCCGGCGCCGCAGCCGCCAACAACACAGTCTTCGCCTCCGCCTCCGCCTCCTGCTCGGTCCCTGCCTCCGCCGGCACCTCCTGCTGGATCCCCGCCTCCGCCTCCGCCGACGCCGGGTGCGGCGGCCATTAGGAGCGGGTCGAACCACACAAACCAAAGGTTCGACCTGTTCCGATCCAGCGAACCGTGTGCCGAAATGGGTCGAAGGAAGGGGCCAAAAGGGTCGTTCCTTTGGCTGAACCGAACCACGCCCATTTTGACCTCGAAGTCTACCTCGGCGACTACGTACCGCTCAAGGCCTCCGACGCGCAGATGGAGCAGTTCCAGGTCTGAATCTCTGAATCTGATGATGGCTTCTTCCTCTGCTTCTTTGTTTCTTTTTCACTGCCTGCAAGTGCAAATCCATTCCATCCTCTGCTTTGCGGCTGGATTTGTTACAAATCCATCCATCCATCCTCTGTACTATGACCATCCACAGGCAGTCAGGATTCGGAATCTGTAATTCTACATACGAACAGCAACATGTCATGAACATACATACTTTAGTAGTACTTTCTAGAGAATTGGGAATTTGGGTTGGGGACCAAGAATAATTGGATGCTGTATCTGTACTTGTAAGGCTCCTGGGGTTGGTGTAGGATTTTCCTCCTTTTATTAAATTGTGGTACGCAAAAGCAAAAGGAAGAATGAAACGTATTATGAATGAATTATTATGAAATGAGGGTAGGTTAATTTCTTTCTCAGGGACAGGGGTTTCCTTATTTAGCCCGGCTGCCCGTGATACAAAGATGAATGGATATACTGAATTTACGAGCAGCGAATGGATTATGCTTATTGATTATATATTATCAGTTATATATGGAGATCTGGAAGTGAGGAGAGATGAGAAAAAGTGAATTGCTTTCACTAATCAATATGCCTTATTCTGATTAATGTCTGATGCGGTAGAGATATGTAATTCAGTCAGTTGTGTCTATATCATATTTACCATTTCAACATTTTCTACCACTGCCGTGCTAGGACTGCAATTAGCAACGGTTTGGCTGTGGTTCTCAGGAAACAATATGTGATTCAGAATGAACTGGATGGTCTATGTCCCAGCCACATCTACCTTAATTCTTCCTCTGTCCCCAAAATAAGTGTCATTCTAAACTTTCGAAGTCACGACATTCAAAATACCTAGGCAATTATATATTAAAATATATAAATATTTATACTAAGTAGTAATTAGTATCATAAAGATCTTTTAAGTCTAGTTTTTAACAAATTTATTTGAAGATTTAAATGTTGCACATATTTTCTACAAACCTAGTCAAAGTTGAGAAAATTTGACTGCACGCTTCTCATAAGCGTCATTCTTTTTGGGACGAAGGAGTATGCTCTAACATTTACTGCTAGTGCTACAATCGGCTGGCCTACTCTGCATGTCTCAATCGGCTGTGATGTCGATTACTCCCATTTTCCATTACTTCCCTTAGTTTTTTCTGTTTGTGTCAAAGTTAAACATTTTTTTCTTTGACCATCAATTTAAAATATAGGTTAACAACACAAGTTTTATGTTTTAAATTCATTATGAGAACTATATATATATTGTGAGAGTATTTCTCTAATGAATCTAAAACTTTTATTAAGACCAATTTTATATTAAAAAAGACTACTATTTGTGATATGAAATTAAGTATAGTTAGGTAGAATATATGAAATATATTTTGTACTATACTTTTGGGTCAGATTAGTACCAGTTTATTTAAAATTGAGAAACTTAAGTTTGACTTTGGACATTCATGACGGAGGGAGTATTAGGCTCTTTTTAAAAAAAAGAAAAAGATTGCATTACCAAGCTTCTGTATGATAAAATAAAATGTATTCCATGCCATCTCCCCTGCCTCCTCTGTATATTTTTCACCGACGTCCTGATTGAGCAATTCCAGGTGTGGCGAGATTCCCGAATCCCGATTCCATGCCATCTCCCCTGTTTCCTCTGTTTTTGGCGAATTCCCAAATCGCTATTCCGTGCCATCTCCCTGTTTCCTCTATTTTTGGCAGGAGGAAGAGGCAGGCTTGATTTAAGCCAACAACATCCACGTGTCATGAATATACTACTGTAGCCCTTTTTAGAAAATTGTGAATTGGGAATTTGGATGATGGTATTATTAGTCGGGGACAAAGAAGATTAATCCATTCTCATTTGTGCAAGAGAGACCAGGTTAATCACAACATACACTGGGTTAATCACGACATCAATAGTTCAAGAAGATAACCCAAAAAGTAAAAGAACACCACTACACCAGTCCTAACACACTTCAATCTACTTTAATGAACTGAGGATATGACCAATCGACATACCAAAAACTAAGATAAATACAAAAAGAGGTGAAAAGAACAACAACCACATTGTTCCCAAAAAGAACAACAACAACAACCACACTCTGAACTCGCACTGAGACCCAGCCCGTGGGCTCTTTTTCTCGCCCGTTGTGAAATATCCTGCCCATCCCGCCTGCTTACATGGCGAAACCGGTTGTGAAGTGGGCCTGTGGTCAGCGCCGGTTCATAGTTTGATTTCGCTCACAAGAGGACTGTATGTAAATTTGTAATCAATGAAACAAAAATATATTTATTTCTTTGAACTTGAAAAACATTACATAGATTCTAACTAATTAAAATAAACTAAATCTAATCTAGATCCTCGTTGTCGAGCTAGGATCGTCCTTCCTTTGTCACTTTGCTGGAAGCTCATTGGTGGCCTCCTCGTTGTCCTCCTCCTGCTCATCCTCGTTGCTGCCCTCATCGTCGTCGTCATCCTCCTTGGCGCCATCGCTGTTGCCAAAAAAAGCGCTGGTCGTCAGAGTCCAAGCAGACTTCTATCAGGCGAGCACTTGGCACTGGAGCCCTTGTCGCTAATGCTTCACCAGCGCTCAACTTCTCCATCCTCCTTGGAGGAGTCGTTGTCAGGTGCTTGAAGCCGTTCAAGGTTGAAGTTGGAAGAAAGGGGTGAAGAAAGA
This sequence comes from Hyparrhenia diplandra, assembly GCA_015847255.1. Classification (NCBI taxonomy): domain Eukaryota; kingdom Viridiplantae; phylum Streptophyta; class Magnoliopsida; order Poales; family Poaceae; genus Hyparrhenia; species Hyparrhenia diplandra. Next base: position 11,496 of record JADLZK010000139.1, read on the forward strand.
AGTGTGATGGTTTCAGGGCAGATAGGGTGAATAATATGTAGAGCATTGGGTGAGCCTCTTTGGCTTCTCCTGGCAGAATTAATGGTGATGAAAGGGCATTGGAAGTTGAGAGAGTGAACAGTCACAAAGACTGTTGACCGCCATCCACTTGTGGCCCTTTAGGGCCGGTGGTCAAAATGACTTTCACAGTTGGCTCGGCGTATAATCCGGCGTCAAAGCGGACCCTGTAGATCATCACCGGATCCAACGATCACCCGGCGGTAAATACACTTTTCATCGCCGGTTCCTTGGGTCACTGCGTCCCGCCGTCCCTCCAACTGGTGGTGATATGGGTGTTGCGTTAACACTTTCTTTAGTAGTAGAATTATTAGTGTATAGTTAGTTGTTACTTTAAAATGATAGGTATACTTAGTTAACTATTCTATTCTCATTCACGGTCATTCATCCAACCATATAGAAAAATGGCTCATTTCCATCTGTCCAACCAAATAAAAAGAATGGATAAATTTATCCTAAAATTCATCCCATCAATTCGCTCTCAAACCAAACGCACCCATATTTTTCTTGTTTAGCTGTCACTGGTCGTGGTCATGGGTTCAACTTGGACATTATCAACACTTTATACCGGTGGACTCTGATCCAATTTGTTTCTTTGTCTTTCCATTACAGGGAATTAATTAAGCCCCAATTTTAATTTCATCCTTTTGAAAGAGCAAAAAATGTTGTGGAGTGAATTTGGGGGAAAAAAAATTGCTTAAATCAAGTAAGTACTCACTAAAACAATCACTACAACACCGACCCCCATCTAGCAACACATGTCTTGCAAATAAAAATAGAAGTGTTGCTGATAGCCCAGACCTCCCCACGTCCTCCCCCCGTCCCACGTCTAAGTAACTTCCCCTGCTATTTTATTTCGGGCTTATTAACTTTTGCCAATTTACGGAAAGGCCATGGGTCAAAAACCACTCTTATCTGGCCACCATTTTTTGCCCCAAAACCGGTAACACTCTTACGTTTTGCCATTTTTGGCGGCGTGGCAAGCCAGCTGGGGCGCCCGGTGAGCCTCAGAACCTCAACTTGACACGGAAAAGACCTATTTGCCCCTAGGTTTCTCCTCCTCAATTTCACGTATGGGTCCCCACGATCGGCTATATCTTCAACCTCTAGCCACACGGCAGGACGTTCTTCAACCTCCAGCCACCCACACGAAGAGAGGGAAGAGTTCGACCAGCGTCGAACTGGCTTGGGCTCGTGATGCAACCCGATGCGGCTTTACGCTTCGATGCCTTGATAGCCTCGAACTTCGCGCCCGTGATGGTAGCGTGGCGAGCAAACCAGGCCCGGACACTGTAGCCAGCCCGTGCGGCAATGCGGCCGCAGCGCAACGTGCGTAGCGGCTCGAAACACCGCGACCTTGCGACCATGGCGGTGGAAGTGATGCGTGTAAGCGAGGCAGAGCGAGGTGGCTGGTGAAGCGCCTCCGTGCTACGGGCGATGCCAGCCGGGGCGACCGCGGCCGCCGGACGGGGCAGCGCTAAGGTCTCGTGTGGCTCCGGCGTCGTTAGGCCGCGTGCACACAAGCCTCGCCCTCCTTGGCCAGATGATGGTGGCCCTCTGCCTGCAGGTACGCTGTCTCGGCCACACCTCCTAGGCGGTGCCACCTGGCTCCGTGGCGGAGCCCTCTAGCCTAATAAGTCCACCTTCGTCTTTGCTCCCTCCATCCCTCTCCTTGCCTCTCTATTCCTTCGCCTTTCTCTTTTACGCGAGAGGACAGAGAAAAGAAGATATCTTTCGCTGCTCATATTGTTGGTGATGGCTAGTTGGAGCTTGAAGGAGGAGAGGCTTTGACATGTGGGACCGGCGCGTCGACCAAAGGGGAGATAAACACGGGGGCAAAGCTGTCTTTTCCCATGCTCGGTAGAGGTTCCAATGCACTCGCGCCGCAGCGCGGTGGCTTGCCACGTTAGCAAAAAATGGCAAAAGCGTGAGGATGTTCTTGTTTGAGGGCAAAAAAAATAATTGGCTCGCATAAGTGGTTTTGAACTGTGTCCGTAAATGTAACAAATATAAGCCCTTATTCAACCACGAAGACCAGCTCCACCGCGTGCAGGTTGGGGACCTCTGTAGTCGGTTTCCCTTACGAGCTACTCCTTGATCTGCGGTTCGACTCTTCCAGTCCCCCTCTCCTCTCATCCCTTCCCTACAACATGATCTCGATCACGACTCGATAATCTAGCGAAGCTGTTGGAATTACAAGCAGCGACGGATCTAAGGTGCTACGAGGACTATTGGAATTACGACCGATCGGATCGAGGTCTTTGATTTCCCTCACTTTCGATTCCTCTTTATGGCTGCAACCTCCTTAGGTATTATCACGATCTGTTAGCCGCCGCCGTCGCCGCCACCGCCGGCCGCCCGGCGGCGCCCGGCGGCCTCCGCCCTCCTCCTCCACCTCCCCTCCTACCACCCAACCTCTTCCATTCACGGCGCCGCGTCTTTGCGGCGCCCCGGCCATGGCGGGCCCGTCACGACCTCCCTATTCAGCGGCGCCGCGAAAGCCAGGTAGCGCACGTCCCCCGAGCGGGAGAGGGCGGCGGTCGAGGCGCTCGCGCCCGACCTCCGGCGGCGGTGGGCCGCCGCGCCTGCGCCTCCTCCTCCCGCCTAGCCCAGCGCGGGCCTCATGTAGCGAGGCCGCCCGGCCAGGCCCGCTTCTCTGCTCGCCGCCCGGTGCCGGAGGGCCTCGGCGGCAGCTCCCACGCCACGAGGGCGCCCGGATCGAGACCCGCGGCGGTGCTACGCCTCATGAGGGCTGCGCATTTGCTGCGTGGATGGCCCTCGGCGCCCGAGCGCCTACACACCTCCGCTCGCTAGATATGAGCGCCGGGATACGCCGCGGTCGCGGTGGAGTCTGCGGCTTGTTGTGGAGCCGGCGTAGAGGATGGTCGGTCGACGGCCCGACTCTTAGCAGCGAGCGGCGCCTTCGCGGCAGCCATCGGACACCGGGACCTCTTCCCAGAGTCGTTGTCGCGGGAGTCAGTGGCCAGTCTTTGCTACGCGAGCTTTCCACCACCAGATTGTCGTCACATGCTGCATTGTCACCGTGCTCCTCATCCTCCCAGCCGCCGGGCGCGGCGCGGCCGCAGCCGAGTTGCGTGCGGGACGGTCTGCAGTTCTCGTCGAGGGCGTGTTGGGAGGACGACGGTGGCTCCAGCGCCTAGGTTGGGGTTTTATTTGCTTCCTCATCCGCCCCTCTGCGTAGTCCACCCTCCCTAGCTATCCCCCTCGCCCTCCTTTTGCCAGGGACGGCTCGGCCAGGCGCTCAAAGCTCATCATTGGGCGGATGGCGGCTACGATAAAGTGGACCCCAACCTCCTCGCCGCCGGCCGCCCGATCCACCTAGGGCGTAGGCTCGTCGTCACCGTTGCGGGAGTGGGTCGGTGCCGCTCCCCACTGCCGTCGGCTCCGTGCAGCCGTAGGCGTGCGGGGCATGCGACCCTGGCAAGCGCGGATGTGGTGCGTGAGCGGCGCAACCGCATGGCTTTCGCCGGTGGCGCGCCCCGTTGGTGCGGCTGGCCTGCACGGCTTTGTGGAGGGCGTCCGCCAGGTAGTGTCCGGGCGCCGTGGCGGTGCTCCGCTTCGGTGGCGCCCATCCGCTTGGGAATGACAGCGGCGGCGCCAAAGGTCACATCGCCGGCGTATGGTGATGGAGGCCAGTGGGACCGTCGCCTTACAGGCGCGCCCCTCGCTCTCTTTGCGGATCTTCGCCCAGGAAGTGTACTTGTCTCTCTAGCCCTCGGGGTGGCAGCTCGCTTCTTTGCCTCCTTGCTACCTCTGCACAGAGGGGTTCCGGCACCTCGCTCATGATCGCAAAGCGGTGGTAGAAGGAGTGCCTCCCGGCTTCAGCATAGTGGTTCCCCGGCCGCCTTCGGTCAGGGATGCTCGGAGGCAAATGGCCGTGTGCCCACGGCGGTGCGCCGAGACAGCGGTTAAAGCGCCGAGGTCTTTATTCTTGGCCGGGCCTGGTGCGGCTGAGCGGTGGCGAAGGCCTGACGGCGGAGGGAGTGTCGTCAGCGTCGGCGTCAGTAGCCGTCGGGCGGGCGACATTCTTGGCGACAGCGGTGTCGCCGTCGTTGACAATAGTCCTTCGGCGGGGGCCAACCATCCGCCCGGCGGACATAGGCCCCCATCACATGCTTCCACGAAGCATGACCGCTTGCGGAGCGTGTCGCGTGGTATGGTCCGCCCGCATCGATTGTCTCCTTTGACCCGGAGGGCTCCTAGCCGCCACGTTCGCCGCGGCGACTGTTGAGGCGGACCCCCGAGGGCTTGCGGGCCGCCTCGATGGCGGCAGCCCTCTGCGCCTCTCGGCCATTGCGCGGTGCTTCTTGCGCACTCCGCCTCCTCGGGCGGGTCAAACCGGTCGTGATTGCGTTGGGGGCCGCACCCCGGGGTTCAGCGAGGGCGCGCTCGGTCACCTCGGCCAGTAAACCTTGGTTCCCTCCTCGGGTTGGTCACCCCGGCGTCGGGCTTAGCGGCGGGACACCGCGCCCGGCGCCAAGGCCGGCTCGGCGCCTCGCCTGATTCTGGATGAGGTGCGGGTGGCGGGGCCCTGATTGCCTCTCCACTGACGGAAGGGCGAAAACCGGGAGGCCCCTTGCCTATCACGCGCGGGAAGCGGTGGATAACCGTAACCGTTGGCTCACATCCGAAGCTTCCGGCGAGCGGCGGTACTCTCGAGCAATGATTCGGCATCCGCCGCCCGGCCAACCGGGTTCACCTACACCCAAAAAGTATACTTTCCGGCGGCGTTGCGTTCGGGGACTTGTCATCGAGCGGTGGAGTCACTTTCGGCCGCGGCGTTCCAGATACAGCGGGCGCGGCGTGGGAACTCTTCCTCGAAGACCCGTAGAGGCGCGGCGGCGGCGATACGCGCTGGTTGTTTTCCTTTTTATGTAATGCTCCGAACGGGAGCAATATGTTAGAGTTGGTCGGTCATTCTTCACATTGACCACCTATCGGCGCTAGATCGCGTTGGCGTCCTGAAAACTATTTTCTTTCTTATTGCAAATGATAATCGCCAAATCTTATCGTATTTGAGAAAAAAGAACCAAATGAGTCATTACTAATATTGGCTATGACATCAGAGTTTCATTAGGGATTCATTTGTTTGGACGTATGACCAGGTACCTTTTTGATCTAAATTATTTTAGGTTTGAGAATCTAAAATTGCAAGTTCTCAAGTTAACGTTCTTTTAGATCAATATATGATTTTAACAGATGGTGCTAGCAAGCAAGCGACAGGCTATTTATTTTGGGAAGAAACTCTGTAAGGATATGTGCTCCTGTACAAACAGCTTGTTCCAGAGCATGTACTTGGATGAAATTTTTTCTGGACTATCTTCAAAGTGTAATGTTCCTTCTTCTCCATTGAAGTTTTACTGTTTGCATCATGACTATTTTCCAGGGGCTAATCCCGACATGCAATCCAAATCTTCCAAATGGAACAGTATTTTCATCTTAGTGCTTATAATTTTTTTTTCGTCGATGTAACTCAATATACATGTGAATATTCTTTATTCTGTCAATGGTATTATCAGTGCATGACTAAAGAGCCCTAGACTGCAAATATCTTCCCCTTGCAAGGAAGATTTTTTTTCATCGAAGTCATATGAAAATAATGTCCAGGTGCGAAATTAGAGTATATATTTGCTTCACCGATTGCTTGTATTTTCAGTTTTTACTAATCTGTTCTAGTTCTCTTTTATAATGTATATATATATATGGTTTGTTGTGATATATTTTGGCATTGTTTGATTCAGGCCATCATTAGTAAATACTTGCGGACTGATCTCTAGTTTAAGATTGTTTCTAGCTTTTTGCTTTAAATTCCACGTACAAAAATTCTCTCTGGCACAAAAAAAGTTTCTGACTAGATTCTGATGACAAGTCAGTCCTATGTACAGAGATGGATGGAAAGTATATGATCCAAGATATGTGGACCTTTTATTCGTCTATATAATTTTAATTTTAATATACATATATGTATGTAACATGACGTCACATACCTCCATGCTTATGCTATACACAAACTAAGGAAAGACAGTTCGCTTTTATCTGCACTGCTAGTTCTATTTAGAACTGCCGGTAGAAAAAAATAGGCACATCCACCAGTTTCCAATTTGTTTTGCGTGGTTTGTGGTTCTAATTTAGCCTAGCTTCTTTTATATATGCCAGGCTTGCCGTGTCACTGTACACAAGAGTATTAATGAAACTTTAATTCTAGAAGAGCTGCCAGGAACAGGTATGTATACATTGGCTCCAGTTATTTTCCTTGACCAAGATTTGCAAATTCATGGAAAAATCATATTTTCTAAATATGTTCTTTTTAATGTTGCTATATACTTCATAGGACAAATATACATGTGATCTTTTGGATGTTCAGATGATTGAGATGAAGAACAAGATAGCAATACGGCGAAGCAACTATA